>SZWC01000362.1:159906-171784 GCA_023375785.1 Penium margaritaceum
GTGTAATAATGCGGTCGCAAATCTGTCCTCCAGGTCGTCCACGGAACATCCCTCTAGGGGGGGTGGGAGGGAGTATTCCAGTGAAGGCACCTACGCGTAACAAATCAACAAAAACCGACCTGGTGTCAAAGGGAGAAACCTTTTGCTATTTATTGACTAGCAAGTACAAATATTTTCAACAAGTAGTGGGACGGTGTGGCTACCATGCACAATGACCAACAAGAATATGCATGTGCCACTTACCATGACCAAATGATTTTACTATGTGTGGTCAACGTTGACAACCCATAATATGGGTCCCGAATTGTCAGAGGGGGAAACAATGGGTTGGGAAAACTAGATACCAACTACCAAGTACAACGACCTTCAGTCAGTAGTAGCACAGTGTGGCTACCATGTACAATGACCGACCAAAGTATGCATATGTACTGCCTTTGACCAAAGAATTCTGCTGTGTGTGGTCAACGTTGACAACTCATAATACGAGTCACAAATGGTCAGAGGGGGAAACAATGGTTTGGGAACACCAAGTATCAAATAGTTAGCACAAGGGGCTTCAATACGTTGTGGCACGGTGTGGAGACCATGCACGATGACCAACCAAAGTAGGCATATGTCACTGACCATGACCAAATAATGTCACTAAGTGTGGTAAACTTTGACAACTCACAACACGAGTCACAATTGGTCAGGGTGGAAGATAACGGTTTTTGAATACTAGTTATCTACTAGCAAGTACAAATACCTTCAATATGTAGTGGCACAATGTGGCTTCAATGCACAGTGACCAACCAAAGTATGCATATGTCACTAACCATGACNAACATCAAGTATCACATAGTTAGCACAAGGGGCTTCAATACGTTGTGGCACGGTGTGGAGACCATGCACGATGACCAACCAAAGTAGGCATATGTCACTGACCATGACCAAATAATGTCACTAAGTGTGGTAAACTTTGACAACTCACAACACGAGTCACAATTGGTCAGGGTGGAAGATAACGGTTTTTGAATACTAGTTATCTACTAGCAAGTACAAATACCTTCAATATGTAGTGGCACAATGTGGCCTCAATGCACAGTGACCAACCAAAGTATGCATATGTCACTGACCATGACGAAAAAATTTCATTTCATGTGGTCAACGTTGAAATCGCATAACACGAGTCACAAATGGTTAGAGGGGAAAACAATGGGTTGGGAACACTAGTTATCAACTAGCAAGTACAAAAACCTTCAACAAGCAGTGGCACGGTATGGCTAGCGTGCACATTGACCAACCAAATGATGCATACGTCACTGTCTACGACCGAATAAGTCCACTATGTGTGGTCAACATTGACAACTCATAACACGAGTCACAAATGGTCAGAGGGAGAGACAATGGTTTGGCAAGCCTATGTATTGACTAGAAAGGACAATGAACTTCAATACGCAGTGGCAAGGTGTGGCTAATATGCACACCAAACAACCAAACTAGGCATATGTCGCTGATCATGACCAGAGAATTTCAACACGGGTGGTCAACGTTGACCAACCATAACACGAGTCACAAATGGTCAGGACAAAAAACAATGCTATGGGAATATTGGTTCTCAACTACCAAGTACAACGACCTTCAGTCAGTAGTAGCACGGTGTGGCTACCATGCACAACGACCGACCAAAGTAGGCATATGTACTGCCTTTGACCAAAGAAATCCACTGTGTGTTGTCAACGTTGACAACTCATAATACGAGTCACAAATGGTCAGAGGGGGAAACAATGGTTTGAGAACACCAAGCATCAAATAGCAAGCACAAGGGGCTTCAATACGCTGTGGCACGGTGTGGAGACCATACACGATGACCAACCAAAGTAGGCATATGTCACTGACCATGACCAAATAATGTCACTAAGTGGTAAACTTTAACAACACACAACACGAGTCACAAATGGTCAGGGTGGAAGGTAGTGGTTTCTGAATACTAGTTATCAACTAGCAAGTACAAATACCTTCAATATGTAGTGGCACAATGTGGCTTCAATGCACAGTGACCAACCAAAGTATGCATATGTCACTGACCATGACCAACACATTTCACTTCATGTGGTCAACGTTGAAAACGCATAACACGAGTCACAAATGGTGAGAGGGGAAAACCATGGGTTGGGAACACTAGTTATCAACTAGAAAGTACAAAGACCTTCAACAAGCAGTGGCACGGTATGGCTAGCGTGCACAGTGACCAACCAAAGGATGCATACGTCACTGACTACAACCGAATAAGTCCACTATGTGTGGTCAACATTGACAACTCATAACACGAGTCACAAATGGTCAGAGGGAGAGACAATGGTTTGGGAAGCCTATGTATTTACTATAAAGGACATGGAACTTCAATACGCTGTGGCACGGTGTGGCAAATATGCACACCAAACAACCAAACTAGGCATATGTCACTGATCATGACCAGAGAATTTCAATATGGGTGGTCAACGTTGACCAACCATAACACGAGTCACAAACGGTCAGGACAGGAAACAATGCTATGGGAATATCAGTTCTCAACTACCAAGTACAACGACCTTCAGTCAGTAGTAGCACGGTGTGGCTACCATGCACAATGACCGACCAAAGTAGGCATATGTACTGACCAAAGAAATCCGCTGTGTGTTGTCAACGTTGACAACTCATAATACGAGTCACAATTGGTCAGAGGGGGAAACAATGGTTTGAGAACACCAAGTATCAAATAGCAAGCACAAGGGGCTTCAATACGCTGTGGCACGGCGTGGAGACCATGCACGATGACGAACCAAAGTAGGCATATGTCACTGACCATGAGCGAATAATGTCACTAAGTGTGGTAAACTTTGACAACTCATAACACGAGTCACAAATGGTCAGGGTGGAAGATAATGGTTTGTGCATACTATTTATTGACTAGCAAGTACAAATATCTTCAATATGTAGTGGCACAATGCGGCTTCAATGCACAGTGACCAACCAAAGTATGCATATGTCACTAACCATGACCAAAAAATTTCACTTCATGTGGTCAACGTTGAAAACGCATAACACGAGTCACAAATGGTCAGAGGGGAAAACAATGGGTTGCAAACACTGGTTATCAACTAGCAAGTACAAAGTCCTTCAACAAGCAGTGGCACGGTATGGCTAGCGTGCATAGTGACCAACCAAAGGATGCATACGTCACTGACTACGACCGAATAAGTTCACTATGTGTGGTCAACATTGACAACTCAGAACACGAGTTACACATGGTCAGAGAGAGAGACAATGGTTTGGGAACTTCAATACGCAGTGGCACGGTGTGGCTAATATGTACACCAAACAACCAAACTAGGCATATGTCACTGATCATGACCAGAGAATTTCAATATGGGTGGTCAACGTTGACCAACCATAACACGAGTCACAAACGGTCAGGACAGGAAACAATGTTATGGGAATATCGGTTCTCAACTACCAAGTACAACGAACTTCAGTCAATAGTAGCACGGTGTGGCTACCATGCACAATGACCGACCAAAGTAGGCATATGTACTGCCTTTGACCAAAGAAATCCGCTGTGTGTGGTCAACGTTGACAACTCANATAGCAAGCACAAGGGGCTTCAATACGTTGTGGCACGGTGTAGAGACCATGCACGATGACCAACCAAAGTAGGCATATGTCACTGACCATGACCAAATAATGTCACTAAGTGTGGTAAACTTTGACAACTCAGAACACGAGTCACAAATGGTCAGGGTGGAAGGTAATGGTTTGTGAATACTAGTTATCTACTAGCAAGAACAACTTCCTTCAATATTTAGTGGCACAATGTGGCTTCAATGCACAGTGACCAACCAAAGTATGCATATGTCACTGACCATGACGAAAGAATTTTACTTCATGTCGTCAACGTTGAAAACGCATAACACGAGTCACAAATGGTCAAAGTTGAAAACAATGGGTTGGGAACACTAGTTATCAACTAGCAAGTACAAAGACCTTCAACAAGCAGTGGCACGGTATGGCTAGCGTGCACAGTGACCAACCAAAGGATGCATACGTCAATGACTACGACCGAATAATTCCACTATGTGTGGTCAACATTGACAACTCATAACACGAGTCACAAATGGTCAGAGGGAGAGACAATGGTTTTGGAAGCCTATGTATTGACTAGAAATGACAATGAACTTCAATACATAGTGGCACGGTGTGGCTAATATGCACACCAAACAACCAAACTAGGTATATGTCACTGATCATGACCAGAGAATTTCAATATGGATGGTCAACGTTGACCAACCATAACACGAGTCACAGACGGTCAGATGAGGAAACAATGCTATGGGAATATCGGTTCTCAACTACCAAGTACAACGACCTTTAGTCAGTAGTAGCACAGTGTGGATACCATGCACAATGACCGACCAAAGTAGGCATATGTACTGCCTTTGACCAAAAAAATCCGTTGTGTGTGGTCAACGTTTACAACTCATAATATGAGTCACAATTGGTCTGAGGGGGAAACAATGGTTTGGGAACATCAATCATAAAATAGCAAGCACAAGGGGCTTCAATACGCTGTGGCACGGTGTGGAGACCATGCACAATGACCAACCAAAGTAGGCATATGTTACTGACCATGACCAAATAATGTCACTAAGTGTGGTAAACATTGACAACTCACAACACGACTCACAAATGGTCAGGGTGGAAGGTAGTGGTTTGTGAATACTATTCATGGACTAGTAAGTACAAATACCTTCAATATGTAGTGGCACAATGTGGCTTCAATGCACACTGACCAACCAAAGTATGCATATGTCACTAACCATGACCAACAAATTGCACTTCATGTGGTCAACGTTGAAAATGCATAACACGAGTCACAAATGGCCAGAGAGGAAAACAATGCATTGGGAACACTAGTTATCAACTAGCAAGTACAAAGACATTCAACAAGCAGTGGCACGATATGGCTAGCGAGTACAGTGTCCAACCAAAGGATGCATACGTCATTGACTACGACCGAATAAGTCCACTATGTAACACGAGTCACAAATGGTCAGAGGGAGAGACAATGGTTTGGGAAGCCTATGTATTGACTAGAAAGGACAAAGAACTTCAATACGTAGTGGCACGGTGTGGCTAATATGCACACCAAACAACCAAACTATGCATATGTCACTGATCATGACCAGAGAATTTCAATATGGGTGGTCAATGTTGACCAACCATAAGACGAGTCACAAACGGTCAGGAGAGGAAACAATGGTGTGGGAATTTCGGTTGTCAACTGCCAAGTATAACGACCTTCACTCAGTAGTAGCACGGTGTGGCTACCATGCAGAATGACCGTTCAAAGTAGGCATATGTACTGCCTTTGACCAGAGAAATCCACTGTGTGTGGTCAACGTTGACAACTCATAATACGAGTCACAAATGGTCAGAGGGGGAAACAATGGTTTGGGAACACCAAGTATCAAATAGCAAGCACAAGGGGCTTCAATACGTTGTGGCACGGTGTGGATACCATGCACGATGACCAACCAACGTAGGCATATGTCACTGACCATGACCAAATAATATCACTAAGTGTGGTAAACTTTGACAACTCATAACACGAGTCACAAATGGTCAGGGTGGAAGATAATGGTTTGTACATACTAGTTATTGAATAGCAAGTACAAATACCTTCATTATGTAGTGGTACAATGTGGCTTCAATGCACAGATACCAACCAAAGTATGCATAGGTCACTAACCATGACCAACAAATTTCACTTCACGTGGTCAACGTTGAAAATGCATAACACGAGTCACAAATGGTCAGAGGGGAAAACAATGGGTTGGGAACACTAGTTATCAACTAGCAAGTACAATGACCTTTAACAACAGTGGCACGGTATGGCTACCACGCACAGTGACCAACCAAATGATGCATACGTCACTGACTACGACCGAATAAGTCCACTATGTGTGGTCAACATTGACAACTCAGAACACGAGTCACAAATGGTCAGAGGGAGAGACAATGGTTTGGGAAGCCTATGTATTGACTAGAAAGGACAAAGAACTTCAATACGTAGTGGCACGGTGTGGCTAATATGCACACCAAACAACCAAACTAGGTATATGTCACTGATCATGACCAGAGAATTTCAATATGGGTGGTCAATGTTGACCAACCATAAGACGAGTCACAAACGGTCAGGAGAGGAAACAATGCTATGAGAATATCGGTTCTCAACTACCAAGTACAACAACCTTCAGTCAGTCGTAGCATGGTGTGGCTACCATCCACAATGACTGACCAAAGTAGGCATATGTACTGCCTTTGACCAAAGAAATCCGTTGTGTGTTGTCAACGTTGACAGCTCATAATACGCTGTGTGTGGTCAACGTTTACAACTCATAATACGAGTCAGAAATGGTCGGAGGGGTAATCAATGGTTTGAGAACACCAAGTATCAAATAGCAAGCACAAGGGGCTTCAATGCGTTGTGGCACGGTGTGGAGACCATGCACGATGACCAACCAAAGTAGGCATATGTCACTGGCCATGACCAAATAATGTCACTAAGTTTGGTAAACTTTGACAACTCACAACACGAGTCACAAATGGTCAGAGGGGGAAACAATGGTTTGGGAACACCAAGTATCACATAGCAAGCACAAGGGGCTTCAATGCGTTGTGGCACGGTGTGGAGACCATGCACGATGACCAACCAAAGTAGGCATATGTCACTGGCCATGACCAAATAATGTCACTAAGTTTGGTAAACTTTGACAACTCACAACACGAGTCACAAATGGTCAGGGTGGAAGGTAATGGTTTGTGAATACTAGTTATCGACTAGCAAGTACAAATACCTTCAATATGTAGTGGCACAATGTGGCTTCAATGCACAGTGACCAACCAAAGTATGCATATGTCACCAACCATGACCAACAAATTTTACTTCATGAGGTCAACGTTGAAAACGCATAACACGAGTCACAAATGGTCAGAGGGGAAAACAATGGGTTGGGAACACTAGTTATCAACTAGCAAGTACAAAGACCTTCAATAAGCAGTGGCACGGTATGGCTAGCGTGCATAGTGACCAACCAAAGGATGCATACGTCACTGATTATGACCGAATAAGTCCACTATGTTTGGTCAACATTGACAACTCATAACACGAGTCACAAATGGTCAGAGGGAGAGACAATGGTTTGGGAAGCATATGTATTGACTAGAAAGGACAAAGAACTTCAATACGTAGTGGCACGGTGTGGCTAATATGCACACCAAACAACATAACTAGGCATATGTCACTGATCATCACCAGAGAATTTCAATATGGGTGGTCAACGTTGACCAACCATAACACGAGTCACAAACGGTCAGGACAGGAAACAATGCTATGGGAATATCGGTTCTCAACTACCAAGTACAACGACCTTCAGTCAGTAGTTGCACGGTGTGGCTACCATGCACAAGGACCGACCAAAGTAGGCATATGTACTGCCTTTGACCAAAGAAATCCGTTGTGTGTTGTCAACGTTGACAGCTCATAATACGAGTCACAAATGGTCAGAGGGGGAATCAATGGTTTGAGAGCACCAAGTATCAAATAGCAAGCACAAGGGGCTTCAATACGCTGTGGTACAGTGTGGAGGCCATGCACGATGACCAACCAAAGTAGGCATATGTCACTAACCATGAGCAAATAATGTCACTCAGTGTGGTAAACTTTGACAACTCATAACACGAGTCACAAATGGTCAGGGTGGAAGATAATGGTTTGTGCATACTAGTTATTGACTAGCAAGTACAAATACCTTCAATATATAGTGGCACAATGTGGCTTCAATGCACACTGACCAACCAAAGTATGCATATGTCACTAACCATGACCAACAAATTTCACTTCATGTGGTCAACGTTGAAAACGCATAACACGAGTCACAAATGGTCGGAGGGGAAAACAATGGGTTGGGAACACTAGTTATCAACTAGCAAGTACAAAGACCTTCAACAAGCAGTGGCACTGTATGGCTAGCATGAACAGTGACCAACCAAAGGATGCATACGTCACTGACTACGACTGAATAAGTCCACTATGTGTGGTCAACATTGACAACTCAGAACACGAGTCACAAATGGTCAGAGGGAGAGACAGTGGTTTGGGAAGCCTATGTATTGAATAGAAAGGACAAACAACGTCAATACATAGTGGCACGGTGTGGCTAATATGCACACCAAACAACCAAACTAGGTATATGTTACTACTCATGACCAGAGAATTTCAATATGGGTGGTCAACGTTGGCCAACCATAACACGAGTCACAAACGGTCAGGAGAGGAAACAATGCCATGAGAATATTGTTTCTCAACTACCAAGTACAACGACCTTCAGTCAGTAGTAGCACGGTGTGGCTATCATGCACAGTGACCGACCAAAGTAGGCATATGTACTGCCTTTGACCAAAGAAATCCGCTGTGTGTGGTCAACGTATACAGCTCATACTACGAGTCACAAATGGTCAGAGGGGGAAACAATGGTTTGGGAACACCAAGTATCACATAGCAAGCACAAGAGGCTTCAATACGTTGTGGCACGGTGTGGACACCATGCCCGGTGACCAACCAAATTAGGCATATGTCACTGACCATGACCAACTAATGTCACTGAGTGTGGTAAACTTTGACAACTCACAAAACGACTCAAAAATGGTCAGGGTGGAAGGCAATGGTTTGTGAATACTAGGTATTGACTAGCAAGTACAAATACCTTCAATATGTAGTGGCACAATGTGGCTTCAATGCACAGTGAGCAACCAAAGTATGCATATGTCACTCACCATGACGAAAGAATTTCACTTCATGCGGTCAACGTTGAAAACGCATAACACGAGTCACAAATGGTGAGAGGGGAAAACAATGGGTTGAGAACATCAGTTATCAACTAGCAAGTACAAATACCTTCAACAAGCAGTGGCACGGTATGGCTAGCCTGCACAGTGACCAACCAAAGGATGCATACGTCAATGACTATGACCGAATAAGTCCACTATGTGTGGTCTACATTGACAACTCATAACACGAGTCACAAATGGTCAGAGGGAGAGACAATGATTTGGGAAGCCTATGTATTGACTAGAAAGGACACAGTGCAGTGGCACGGTGTGGCTAATATGCACACCAAATAACCAAACTAGGCATATGTCACTGATCATGACCACAGAATTTCAATATGGGTGGTCAACGTTGACCAACCATAACACGAGTCACAAACGGTCAGGGCAGGAAACAATACTATGGGAATATCGGTTCTCAACTACCAAGTACAACAAACTTCAGTCAGTAGTAGCACGGTGTGGCTACCATGCACAACGACCGACCAAAGTAGGCATATGTACTGCCTTTGACCAAAGAAATCCGTTGTGTGTTGTCAACGTTGACAGCTCATAATACGCTGTGTGTGGTCAACGTTTACAACTCATAATACGAGTCAGAAATGGTCGGAGGGGTAATCAATGGTTTGAGAACACCAAGTATCAAATAGCAAGCACAAGGGGCTTCAATACGCTGTAGCACAGTGTGGAGACCATGCACGATGACCAACCAAAGTAGGCATATGTCACTGACCATGAGCAAATAATGTCACTCAGTGTGGCAAACTTTGACAACACATAACACGAGTCACAAATGGTCAGGGTGGAAGATAATGGTTTGTGCATACTAGTTATTGACTAGCAAGTACAAATACCTTCAATATGCAGTGGCAAAATGTGGCCTCAATACACAGTGACCAACCAAAGTATGCTTATGTCACTAACCATGACCAACAAATTTCACTTCATGTGGTCAACGTTGAAAACGCATAACACGAGTCACAAATGGTCAGAGGGGAAAACAATGGGTTGGGAACACTAGTTATCAACTAGCAAGTACAAAGACCTTCAACAAGCAGTGNAGCTCATAATACGCTGTGTGTGGTCAACGTTTACAACTCATAATACGAGTCAGAAATGGTCAGAGGGGTAATCAATGGTTTGAGAACACCAAGTATCAAATAGCAAGCACAAGGGGCTTCAATACGCTGTAGCACAGTGTGGAGACCATGCACGATGACCAACCAAAGTAGGCATATGTCACTGACCATGAGCAAATAATGTCACTCAGTGTGGCAAACTTTGACAACACATAACACGAGTCACAAATGGTCAGGGTGGAAGATAATGGTTTGTGCATACTAGTTATTGACTAGCAAGTACAAATACCTTCAATATGCAGTGGCACAATGTGGCCTCAATACACAGTGACCAACCAAAGTATGCTTATGTCACTAACCATGACCAACAAATTTCACTTCATGTGGTCAACGTTGAAAACGCATAACACGAGTCACAAATGGTCAGAGGGGAAAACAATGGGTTGGGAACACTAGTTATCAAATAGCAAGTACAAAGACCTTCAACAAGCAGTGGCACTGTATGGCTAGCGTGCACAGTGACCAACCAAATTATGCATACGTCACTGACTAGGACCGAATAAGTCCACTATGTGTGGTCAACATTGACAACTCAGAACACGAGTCACAAATGGTCAGAGGGAGAGACAGTGGTTTTGGAAGCCTATGTATTGACTAGAAAAGACAAATAACTTCAATACATAGTGGCACGGTGTGGCTAAAATGCACACCAAACAACCAAACTAGGTATATGTCACTGATCATGACCAGAGAATTTCAATATGGGTGGTCAACGTTGGCCAACCATAACACAAGTCACAAATGGTCACAAGAGGAAACAATGCCATGAGAATATTGTTTCTCAACTACCAAGTACAACGACCTTCAGTCAGTAGTAGCACGGTGTGGCTATCATGCACAGTGACAGACCAAAGTAGGCATATGTACTGCCTTTGACCAAAGAAATCCGCTGTGTGTGGTCAACGTTTACAACTCATAATACGAGTCACAAATGGTCAGAGGGGGAAACAATGGTTTGGGAACACCAAGTATCACATAGCAAGCACAAGGGGCTTCAATACGCTTAGGCACGGTGTGGAGACCATGCACGATTACCAACCAAAGTAGGCATATGTCACTGACGATGACCACATAATGTCACTAAGTGNACCTTCAATATGTAGTGGCACAATGTGGCTTCAATGCACAGTGACCAACCAAAGTATGCATATGTCACTAACCATGACGAAAGAATTTCACTTCATGTGGTCAACGTTGAAAACGCATAACACGAGTCACAAATGGTCAGAGGGAGAGACAATGATTTGGGAAGCCTATGTATTGACTAGAAAGGACACAGTGCAGTGGCACGTTGTGGCTAATATGCACACCAAATAACCAAACTAGGCATATGTCACTGATCATGACCACAGAATTTCAATATGGGTGGTCAACGTTGACCAACCATAACACGAGTCACAAACGGTCAGGACAGGAAACAATACTATGGGAATATCGGTTCTCAACTACCAAGTACAACGAACTTCAGTCAGTAGTAGCACGGTGTGGCTACCATGCACAACGACCGACCAAAGTAGGCATATGTACTGCCTTTGACCAAAGAAATCCGTTGTGTGTTGTCAACGTTGACAGCTCATAATACGCTGTGTGTGGTCAACGTTTACAACTCATAATACGAGTCAGAAATGGTCAGAGGGGTAATCAATGGTTTGAGAACACCAAGTATCAAATAGCAAGCACAAGGGGCTTCAATACGCTGTAGCACAGTGTGGAGACCATGCACGATGACCAACCAAAGTAGGCATATGTCACTGACCATGAGCAAATAATGTCACTCAGTGTGGCAAACTTTGACAACACATAACACGAGTCACAAATGGTCAGGGTGGAAG
>SZWC01000362.1:180353-226903 GCA_023375785.1 Penium margaritaceum
AAGGGACACCGCCGGCAGCCCACCTCACTCGGACTTTTGGTTCTTCACGCACCTACTCCCATGTTCCGCGGACCGGATTCCGAGAGTGATGGAAGGCAAGAGGGAAATGGGCGGAGAACACAGAGAGTTGGCAAATGTCTTTGATAAGGCTTGTAATGCGGAATACACAGAATGCTCGGGAAGCAAGCAAGACTGAGTTGCACTTCTCCTACTGCTAGTGAGGCCCGTTTTCTACTAGGGACTCCGCACAGCATCTCTACGCGCCGACGGTCTCATCCCTCTCACATCCCCTACTTCCTTCTACTTGGACTCCACGCGGTGCGGCTACGCACCGCGGGTCTCGTCCCTAATCACACACACACACCCACACACCGCATATCTTCTGCTGTCTACTTTCTTCATCCGCGGCTTGCGCACGCGGTTCTTCGTGTTCTTCCTTGAATCTTCGTTCTTTGCGGTGCGTCTCCCGGAACTCATCCGTGATTGGTGCGTGGTCCCTTACGCTGATTGGATGTTCTTCCCCCGATTGCTCGGCCTTTCCACTGTCCTGCCTGTCCGCTGTCAGTGACTGCGGATCCCGCTGCGATTCGCCTCTGTTCTCCTTGCACCGCGGTTTTCCCCGCCGCCCCTTCCTGCCTTTGCCACCGGTGCTCACATTGGACTGTCCACCGCGGGTGAGCTGCCCTCGCCTATGGAAACTCCTTAGCGGACACCTTGATCTTTACCTTTCCCAGCTCCGCGCTACCCCTCGCTCAACCGCGCCCGCGGGAGCCGGCATTCTTCGCGCGGATCCTCCTCTGCACCGATTCTTCTTCCGCGGTTGGCCTCTTTCGCGGAGCTGCGGCAGAATTATGCTTGACACTGATGCCCCCAACCCCCCCCCCTTTTCAAGCCTCTGTCCCAGAGGCTCTCAGCGACCCTTCCGCGTGAAGTGCTGGCGGGGTCTGGGGCGTCCTCGTTCCTGGCACGGTCTGCAGTATTTTTCCATTGTTCCTCCCTTTCGTTGGAGCTTCACTGCGCACTCGTCGTGAACGAAGAGCCTGCACCCTTCACACCGCGCCCCAATTGTGGGTGTCTTCACCAGCTGCTTGCACGAGGAGTAGTGAGGCGCGCGTTCGTACTTCTTACAGCTTGAGCATCGGTATATCCGCTTGCCTTCGCTGTTCCGTCCCACCTCTTCCGCGCAGGAGTCATGCGCGACGCCCCTGCAGTGTTCGCACCAATAGGATGTCCCCTCAAGCCGGCCACCACAGTTGTCTCCCGTGCAGGTACGCTTATTCGAGAACTTCCAATTGACCTTCCGCTGCTTGTTCTGACAACTGCTGAAGGTCCAGATGCCCTCCTTCCCGCGTTCCCCACACCGCAGGTGACACATAGTCCGACACATCCCGCAGGGTTTGCCAAACTCGGTCAGGTCCCCGCTGCACCCCGCGCAGAGGGGGGCCAAGGTCTCGGTTGCGTAGGACAGCGACGCCCCTTCTTCCACGACTGCCAGCCCCACACATCTGTGACACTGTCCCACCCACACCGAGCTTCCCGTCACAAGGCATCCCTGGTGGGCCATCCTGTGGCAGTGGATACAATGTTCTCCCCGGCGGATGGCTTTTACGCAGGTAGGACAGTTCTCCGCGGCTGCCTTGGGCGAGTCTTGCTCCTCCTCGTCCTCTGAGTCCACTTCTTCTCCCTCCGCGGTGACTCGCGGTGGCTTTCGGACCCCTTGCTCACCCTCAATCTCCCGGCGGCATTGTCTACACCTTTCTGGTACGCTCCGTTCTCCTTTTGCATTCCGCGGCTGCTCCAGGCATCTGTCACATATCCGCCGCTGGCAGCCCTCACAGTCCTGCACTTGCCTGCCCCAGCGGTGCCCGCATTGGGCGCATGTCTGACGCTCCTTCTCCTTCTGCGCCTCCTCTGCCACTGCCATTCGGCCTTCCTGCTGCCACTGTTGCATGGTGGCCCCTGTGACCGTGCGGGGCCCTCGCCGGGCCCCTGCTTCTTCCTTCTCTTCCTCTTCCTCCTCCTCCTCTTCGTCCGGATCCCATCTGCCATGCGCCCCTCTTCCCCTCCGGCATCCGGGCCGGCTCCGCCGTCCCCCTCTTTCTTTTCCGCTGCCTCCTCCTCGGGTCCTTCACTGAGGCACCGCAGACAGGTGCGGTTCATGCCGATGCAACTTTTGGCCAGCCCCTGGTGTACCGGCTGGCCGCAGACGCGGCAGACAACCTTCATGAGCGTTGCTTCAGGGAGGTTTTCCCCACAGACCACACAAGGACCTGTGTAGGCACTTAGAGCGCGGGGACTCATGTGAGCACTCTTCCGCGGGGTGGCAGGGGACACTCTTGGGGTCAGGTCTCCGCTGCCGACCTGCTCTGGTTCAGACTGCCGCTGTTGTTCCCGCAGCTCCGGCTGCTCGTGCTCTTCCTGCTGCTGCTCTTGCTGCTCCTGCTGCTGCTGGCCGTGTTCTCGTCGTCCTCGTCCCACTTGCCTTCCCCCCGCAAGAACCTCTTGCACGTCGGAGCTGTTTGTTGGTTCTTCCCTCTGTGGCTCCTGGCTCCACGCCTCCTCTTGTTCCGACACTTGGGCTTCACAACGTTCCAACACTTCCTCCGCCCGCCAACCCCTCGATCCCTTGCGTTCCTCCAGCGGAGGAAGCGCTCCACCTGTGCCGGGTATGTGTGTTTGCCATGCTGGGGGTAGCAGCACAAACTCTATCACCGGGTAACTCCGCTCACTGAATCCATCTGGTCCTTCCAGCCACACCCGTCCCGCGTCAACCGCGGCCATGCGATACACCTGTCGCGGCTCCTCAGCTTCACGCCCTGCGCCTCGAAATGGGCGGAGGTATACCAGGTTCCCCGCCTCGATTGCCCCATGGTTGAGACGTCGGTTGGCGGCGTCACACCCGCGCCAGGCCGAGACCGAGGCTCGGAGTCGTGCCTCGGCCCGCACCGCAGCTGTCTTCTGGCACCGCACCCGGTACCATTCCTGCACCTCCTTGTCCCTCACCAGTTCCCGCTCATCCTCCGAGAGGCCATCCTGCTGTTGCTCCGGGTCCAGTGGCAGCCGCAATGGAGGCTGCGGCATGCCCAGTGCCGCGCGTGGAGGTTGCCCGAATAGGAGGGCATGTGGCGAGAACGTCGTGGCGCGGCTGGGGGTGATGTTGATGAAGTGGGCAGTCTTCTTGAGAGTCTCCCCCCAATCCTTCACCTCTGCTCTGGCCACCGCCCGCTCCAGGATCTCGTGCAGCCGCTCGACCTGGCCTTGGGATTGAGGCCGATACCGCCCAGAGTGCACATGTTGCAAACCCCACTCCGCGAGCTCCTCGCGGAATGCTCCGGCGAACTCGGTGCCATTATCATTGTGCACCATGCGACACCCCCCGAAGCGGTAGAATATTTCTTCCCGGATGAATCGTGCCGCTCGCTCGGAGGACTTATCGGGGACCGCCAAGACCCAGATGTACTTGGTGAAATGGTCCACTGCTGCGATCCAGTACCGCTCTCCTTGGGCGCGGCGAGGGCGAGGCCCGTGAAAATCGATGATGATGCAGTCCAAGGGCTCACCGATGGGAGAGGGAAGGAAAAGCGGCATGTCCCGCAGTGTAATTTTGCGGTGTCTCTCACACGGTGCGCAGTTCTGCACCACTTCTTTCACGATGGCCAGGAGGTTCGGTACGTTTAAGATGGGGGTGAGGCGCTCCTTGAGGGCCTGGATGCCGGAGTGGTGGTGATGATGGTAGGCCTCGATCACCGCCTTCTGCATGGTGGGCAGAGGTACCCACAGAACTTGCGGCGTGATTCGCCAGAGGCGCCCGCCTTCCCATGCGTACTTCTGACAGAGACAGGCGAGATCATCCTTCTTCCGCCTGTCGTACTCCACCCCCATTTGAGCCCCCAGAGCCTTGTACACCTTGTCCGCTTCTGCTTGCTGCTGCTTCTCGGTTGTGGCGCGGAACAGGATGCGCGCAGTCTGCCATATCCTCCAGTCCTGTGTTTCGACTGGTCCCTGTGCCTTCCCCGCCTTCTCCGCGGCAGCCTCCCCGGCTTTCTCTTCCTCTCCTTCTCCAGCGCCGGCAATCCCTGGGCCCGCCGTGCGTCCTGCTCCGCCTTCATCACCTGTAGGCGGCGCTGGTTACTCTCGTCATAGGCGTGGGGCTCTCTATCCCAGCTGTTTGGGAAGAGGCGTAAGATTCCCACCGCGCGGAATTCTCCTTCGTTCCATTGACTCCGCAGTTTCACCTCAGGTGCCACTTCGTGCCGCCGGCTGCGTGCTCCGCGGGCCTCACCCGCTTCCGGCTCTGTTTTGTGTCCCCCCGCCAGCTCGCTGAGCCGCAGCAAGCCCCGCCCCTTTGCGATGGGCTGGTCCTCATCGGGCGGCGGTGACTCGCTGAGTTCGGAGATCACCACTCCGCCCGTCTTCTTCTGCACCGTGGCAGCCGCGGCGCTTTCCTTGACCCCTCGCTTTTGTGGTGGTGTGGCGCCCGCACCCCCCAAGAGGGGTTGAAGTTGGGTTGGGACCGATCCTGCAGGCAGCGGGACGTTTTGGGATACCGCCACAAGCAGCTCCATCGCTTGAGCGATATTCCGCTGGACCTGCGCGAGGTGCCTTGGGTCAACGTCCTGGCGAGGCTCTTGGGTGGAGCGGAGCTGCTTGCTGCGTTTGGCGGGGGGCGTGGCAGTGGAGCTATCCTCAATGGCTCACTTCTCTTGTCCCTTGCGGCGGGATGTCGGTGTAGTTTCCCCGGACGGTGCAGGTTTCCTCGCCGCGGAATCTGTCGGTGGGGGAGCCTCCCGGCTGACTGACGCCGCATGGGCTGAGGCAGCCTGCTTACTGGTCTCCGCGGATGCCATGACCCGCCTGGCCGCGCGCTGGAGTTTGGCTTTTCGGGCACGTAGAGCGGCCAAAAGGGGCTGCTGGGGGGTGTTCTTCCGCGCTTCTTGTCCGGCGGTTGCTGCCTTGGTGTACGCCGACGCATCCTGAGCCTGTCCCCCGCTCCCCTCCTGTGCCACTACCCGCTGCTCCGCTTCCTGCTTCCCTGCTACTTGTCCAACGGCTGCCACTGCTGCTCATGCAGCCGCGGCCGCAGCTCCAGTTGTGGTCCCCTCTTGTGCCTGCGCGCCTTCCGTTCCCGTGCTATGTTCCGCAGCTGCAGGTTCAGCCGCCCACTGTGCTCCCGCTGCCTGATCCGCCGCCTCTTGCTGTGCTGCCGCCTCGGCCTTCTGCTTCCGGTCCTCTCCCATCTGCTGCCAGAGCGCCTTCAGCCGTTCCCGCATGTTTGCGAGCTCAGGGGAGTCGCGGAGGTACTCCTGGGCCTCTTAAGTCTCCATGATGATACGGTTCCTTTCATCTCGACACACAGCGACAGCTTCCCGGGCCCAATGACGCACCGCCTCCTCTGTTAGTGCAGTTTGTGTCCGCGGAAGCGCTTTCCACAATCCCTCAGCCACTGCAGTCTCAGCCCGTTGGCGCAGAGCACCATCTTGGGCCATCTGCCAAGCTTTGCCGACAGCGGCTTACCAGTGTTCGAAATGCTGTTCTGCCGCGGTGATGCCTGCCAGCTCCGCCGCCGTGTACTGCACTCCCCATCTGCGGGAGATGACCCCGAAGAGGTAGCCCCACCTCCAGTTCTGCACCGACGTCTTTCGTTCTGGCACTTCCATCGTTCCCGCTGGCATACAGGCGGCGTGATATACGGTGAGCACCCGGGCGCGTTCCTGGAGTAGATGCACGTAGCGGCGCGTGGGGTCTGCGGCCTGGTCACGGCGGACCAGGAGCCACCAGTCGTGCGCGGCATTCACGTTGCGGTCTGGTTGCTCCGTGTCAAGAAGTGTTATCACGCCCGCCATGGCCTGCGCCGGTCGAAGGTTGAGGAGGTCGCGGAGCGCCGAGATGAGACGCTCGGCCCCCGCCGTCTCCAGCTGTTGGACTTGGCGTGCTCGCGGCCCAAGAGCGAGGGCCGTCTTGGCCGCGCCCTTCAAGGTCATCTGCCAAGTGGGGTTAAAAAAGGAATTCCCCATGCTTGCGCGGACTACCTCCGGGAGTTCGTCCTGTAGGTGAAGGATGACGCTGCTCACCACCTCCAGCAGGTGGTTGACCTTGGGGTGGTCTCCATTGTCGCCGGAGCTCTCCTCCAGCCGTGTCTGTGCCCCCTCCAAGAGTGTCCGAGCACTGAGCGGGGGTTGCAAGAATCCGCATGGAGAGGAGGAGTGCGCGGGTGGCGGTGTCTTTACGGGTGCCGCTACTGCCGGGGATGTAGGAGGGCCTGATGGTGGAGGTGCCTTGGGTAGCGCTGCTGCTGCTGCCGCGGAGGGGCTTGGTACCGAGGATGCCCCAGGGGATGCGGTCGTTGCTGGTGCCGCAGGATGACCTGGTGCCGGAGGGGCTCCGGGTGATACTGTTGCGACTGGTGCCGCTGGGGTTCCTGGCGCCAGAAGGGCTCCAGATGATGCTGCCACTGCCGGTGCCGCTGGAATTCCTGGTGCCGGGGGGGCTCCAGCTGCTGCTGCCAGTGCCGCGGAAGGGCTTGGTGCCGGAGAGGCTCCAGGTGTTGCCGCTGCGACTGCCGCGAAGGGGGCTGAGGCCGGCGATGCTCTCCGTGATACTGCTCTTGGTGGTGGCGTGGAGCGTCCTTCGCCAGTTGGTCGGCCTGGATTCCGTCGCCTGATGACGCGCCTTGGAGCGCCATCACCCCCCCTGTTCGAAGGCGCGGACCCCGCGCTGGGAGAGCGAGCCATGGCGGAGGCTGTGCCGCGGTTGGTGCCGGAGCTGCGAGTAATGCGGCGTGTGAACTGAGTGCCCGAGGCAGGTGGCGTGATAACCATGGGAGAGGGAGCTGAGAGCGGGCGAGCTGAAGTAAAAAGGGGTGTGAACGAACAAATGCCGGAAGCAGAAATGAGACTGAGAATGCCCGCGCCGAGCAATATATCCGCCTGTCGCGGCGCGAGCCAGTCGGCCGCGAGGAGCATGTCATACGTGCGGACATCGCACACCTGCACTGTATGCGGTGCATGCACATTGGCGACCTGCATGGGGAGGGCCGCGATTTGGCCGAGGGGTGCGTCGATGGCCCCGGTGGAGATGGAGAAGTGGAGCCAAGTGGGTATGATGAGATGGGCGAGGCGCAAGGTGCGGGCCATCCGTAGCGCGATGGTGGTGTGGGTGGCGCCGGTGTCCACGATGGCCACGAACTTGCGACCACATACCCATACGTGGCACCATGCCACGTGGACCGCTGCAGGTGGTGGCGGACCGAGGATCAGCGGAGCAGGAGCCCACGTGCATGGCGCGCGGCATGCTTCCTCCCGGACGCGGGAGTGGGTCGCGAGGATAGCATGAGTCACCATGCGGACGCCGGTAGCGCGGGTGCAGGAAAGGTGAATGCCGACGGGAGTGAGGGAGGGATTCGAGGAAGAGAAGAGTGTCTGGAGACGGTCCGCTGACTCGGGTGATTGAAGGAGGAAATCCACCAGGGACAGGGGATGACGCATATCAAGAAGCGGGGAGGCAGAAGGTGTCGGCGTAGGAGCATTGGTAACCATCACAGCGGAGGGAGTCCGCCGTGGCCATGGGAGGGAAGAACGAGGGGGGACGTGTGCCGCAATTTCTTCGAGCGTCCAGCCGCGAATGGTGGGGTTGAAGCGGCGGGCAAGCTGGAGACTCTCGGGAGGAGCGGGGAGGGTTTCCGCGGTTTCGAAGTCATCAAAGGTGTCCAGCTCGGACAAGAGTTGGTAAGCAGCCGCGGATTCTTCTTTTGTGAACTCTCGGGCGACGCCCTCCCACTGAGGCTTGACATTCGCGGGGACAGGTGGGGCTGCAAGGGGAGGTTCAAGGAGATCATCGTGCGGATCCGCGGGGTGCGGCCAGTCCGTGCGGGGAAGGCGGCTGAGAGCGTCGGCGTTGCGGTTGGCAAGGGCTGGCTGATACTTGATTTTCATGTTATATCCTTGCAGGAGGAGGGCCCATTTGGCCAAGATGCCCTCATGGTTCTGCGTCATCAGCAGCCACTGTAACGCTTGATGGTCGGTGAGAACAGTGAAAGGCTTGCCATTCTTGATGTAGTCGCGGAAGTGCTGGAGGGCCCATAGCACCGCCAAACATTCACCCTTCACTGGTGGGTAGTTCCGCTCTCTGTCAGTGAGGGCGCGGCTGGCATATGCAATCACCCGCTAGATCGGCTCTTGTACAGACTGTGACAGGACGGCGCCAAGGCCGTCCCGCGACCAGTCGGTGGTGATGGAGAAGGGTAGTTTGAAGTTAGGGAACTCAAGCATGGGGGCAGTGACCAGCCGATGTTTGATTTCCACCCACGCAGCGGCGCACTCCGGGGCCGAGTCGAAGGGGATGTCCTGATGGGTCAGCTGCTGCAGCGGGCGGATAATGCGCGCGTGATCGCGGACGAACTTGCGGTAGAAGGAGACGAAGCCGAGGAAGATCTTGACCTGTCCCGCGGTTGTGGGTTGACGCCATTCCTGGACAGCTGCGATCTTAGCGGGGTCGGTCCTGATGCCGTCGGCGCTCATGACGAAGCCCAGGAATTCCATTTCCGCGACACCAATGGAGCACTTGGCGGCCTTGAGTTTGAGGTTCGCAGCGCGGAGGGCGGAGAAGACAGCGGTGAGGGAGGAGAAGAGATCTGCGAAGCTGTGGGCTGCGACCATAATATCGTCGATATAGCAGCTCACATTGGGGATGCCGCGGAGGGTAGAGTCCATGACGCGCTGGAATGTGGCTCTGGCATTGCGGAGGCCGAAGGGCATACGGGTGAAGGCGTAGAGACCGTCGGGGGTGACGAAGGCCGACTTAGCTATGGAATCCGGGTGCATGGGGACGGCATGGAAGGCTGCCTTTACGTCGAGTTTTGCAAACCATCCGCGCCCCTGCTGATGCTCCTGGATATCGACGATCAGCAGCATGGGGTAGGCGTCCTCCTCTGTGACGCGGTTCAGGTCGCGGAAGTCGACACAGAATCATTTGGAGCCATCCGGTTTCCCAACAATCACCAAATTGGCACGCCAGGGGCTGACGATGGAGACAATCACACCCTGTGCCTTTAGCTCCGCGAGACCCTCGTTGATAATCTGCTCCTGGTCCGGGAGAATACGGCGGACTTTCTGTTTGATCGCAGCCGCTGTGCCAGTGTTGATGACATGGGAGGCATTGACAGCACCTAGGTCTGTCACGGAGCCAGCAAAGATGTCGGTAAAGGAATCCAACAAATCTCGGAAGTCCTGCTTCTGGGCCGCGGAGAGGCGGGGGTGCAGGATGTGGTCCCACCGCGGGGGTGGGGGCGGTGGTTTGTCACGGATGGGATAGAAGTCATCGTCTTCCTCCAGGGGAAGTCCCTGACCAAATGCTTGCTCGCTCTACTGCCAGAGTCCCAGAAGGCTCGCACGCACTCTTGGTTCTGCATTGTCCGCGGAGCGCTCACGCCACTCCTCGACAGGCATCTGCTCTGCATCAAGAATGGGTTCCGCTGGGAGTCGGGCGTGCGTGTCTTCCTGCGCCGCCTCTGAGAGAGAAAAGGGTGAGGCGTCGGATACTGGCACCGTCACGCGGTCCCCCACCGTGATGAGGGCGTACTCTTTTGTGCCCGAGGCGGAGGTGAGATTCATAACGCCGAGGGAGAACAAGAGATTGCCCTGCCGCGGAAGGAGATATTCCATGCCCAGGAGGACGTCATAGGTCCGCGCCTGAGTCACCTGGACATCCACTGGTTTGTGCATGGTACCCACTTGCAAGGGCAATCCCCGCACTTCACCATCTCCGTAATCCAACCCGCCTGCGGAGTTACTGAACAGCCGCCGCGTCATGAGGATGCGGTCCGCCCATCCAATGAGGCAGAGGACGCGGAGGGCCACACTGGTGTGGGTGGCACCGGTGTCAATGATGGCCAGGAACTTACGACCACAGATCCAGACCACGCAGCAGGCCACCTCGTAGTGGCGGTCGTCACGGCAGGGTGGCTCCAGGGGCTGTGGTGCCCAGCCCCAGTCCATCTTCTCTGTAGTCAATGTGGGAGGGGCCTCGACTACGATACGTCGGGTGTTCAGGGTGCCGTGGGGCGGAGTGGTGCAAGCAAGGGAGATGCCAACGATTTGGAGGTGATGGTTGGCTTTGGTGAATTCCTCTCTGAGCCGCAGAGCCAGCTCGGGGTGGAGGCGGAGGAAGTCGAAGAAGTTCACGGAGGCGATGGGAGTGGTGAAGAGTCTATCCACCGGGTCTGTGGAATCGGCTGCAAGGGTGGGAGTGGGTTGAGGTGCAGATGAGATGTGTGTAGCAGCTGGGGGCACCGCAGGCGCAGGGTTTGATTGTCGGCGCTTTTCGGGGGGTTGCATTGAGCGGGCAGCGATAGCCTCCTGTAGCCGGGCCTCGGCAGCTTCCACTCGCCGTTGCAGGTCGTCCTGGAGCTGCGCAGCTTCCTGGAGGTCCCATCCGTGGAGCTCAATCTGACGGGCGTGTGAGATGAGTTCCGTCTCCGCGGGCATGGGCGTTGCCTCCGTAGTCTCGTCCTCGGCCATGGGCAAACCCAGCTTTACATTGCGAACGCCGGTCGTAGGGTTCGGCGGCGGGTTTGGTAAGATGCCTTGACCCGTTCCTTGAGCCGCCGAGTCCTGTCCAGTGGGAGGTGGAAGCGGTGGCTGCAAGTGCTGCTGTTGCTGTTGCTGATGCTGCTGCTACTGGCCCGGCCATGCCTGGTTGTAGTACTGCTGCCACTGCTGGACCATGGGATCCTGGGAAGCTGGCTCAGGGCGCGGAGCTGCTTGTCGCTTGCGAGGGCAGTCCCGGGCGATGTGCTCCAGGCTCTGGCACGTATAGCAAGCCTTGGGCTTTTGCTACTGCGGAGGCGGGACATGTGAAGATGGGGGTGCATGGGTGTCGCCGCCCTGGTACTGTCGGGTCGACCGCTGTCTGGTGAAGATAGCCGTAGCGTCTCGCACCGCATCTTGAAGGGACAGGTAGCGGTCCGCGACCATGAGACTGCTGATCTCATCCGGAAGTGCGCGGATGAGGTTCTGTAGCAGAACCCAGAGCGGCAGGCCCTCCCCCTGCAGGCTCTTGGCCACTGAGGCCCAGGTCAGGAACTGGTCCAAGAATCTGCGAATGTCATCGTCCTTGCGCATGACCTCCTTCTCAATCTTCCGCAGCGCTTCCTCCTTTGTCAGGTGCTTGAAGCGCTCGATGAGGGCGTTACCAAAGTCTTCGAATGACGAGAAAGGCGCTCGCGCATTGTACCAGTCTGCTGGTGCTCCCTGGAGGTGAAGTTCCGCAGTGGCGAGGCAGAGGTCGGGCGGAATCCGGCCGATGCTAGCGTAGAGGGTGATTTGCTCGAGCCAGACCCAGGNTCTTGGCCACTGAGGCCCAGGTCAGGAACTGGTCCAAGAATCTGCGAATGTCATCGTCCTTGCGCATGACCTCCTTCTCAATCTTCCGCAGCGCTTCCTCCTTTGTCAGGTGCTTGAAGCGCTCGATGAGGGCGTTACCAAAGTCTTCGAATGACGAGAAAGGCGCTCGCGCATTGTACCAGTCTGCTGGTGCTCCCTGGAGGTGAAGTTCCGCAGTGGCGAGGCAGAGGTCGGGCGGAATCCGGCCGATGCTAGCATAGAGGATGATTTGTTTGAGCCAGACCCAGGGGTCTTCCTCCGGGGCACCTTTGAAAGAGTCCAGCCGGGGAATGTTGGCAGGCTCGGAACGGATTTATTGCAGCTACGGAACAGTGCTGCGGTTAGTCGTCAATGCAGTCACAGCATGTGGCGGGGGGATGGCTGCAGGTGGAGCTGCGGAGTATCCACTTGCATGGATCGGCATCTGGAGTTGCCCCACGGGCATGGGAAGACTTGCTTGCGTGGGAGGGAGAGGCATGTACCAGGAAGTGGGAGCGGTTGTGGAGGCGGTGTAGGGTGTGGAGAAGAATGCCGTCCCAGGCGGCAGCAGCTGGGTTCCCTGCACCGTTGGTACCGCTGTTTACGATATCCAGTACATCGGAGCCGGTGGGACTGTAGCCGCGGTGTGGAGAGGAGCTGCAGCTCCAGTACTGGTGGTCGGGTGCGGATTCCCTTGAAGCTGCTATAGGGGCAGGTACAAATGGCTCTGTGTAGTTTGTTGTGGTATTGGCGGCGAGACCTGGGGAGGTGCCCCAACTGGCATTGTTCCCACCGGCTGTTGGTGGTGGAGCTGCTAGTAGGTGGGCATGTGTGGCTGCGGGGTCATGTTGGGCGCGATCGTCTACGGCACCATCCCCACCGGCATCGGACCCATCTGCTGCTGTGTCTGGGTCGTCCACAGGGCTGGCATGGCCGCAGGGGATCGCGTTATAGCCGTCAGCTGTGTTCCACCTCCAGTCGCTTGCTGCTGCTCACTCGTTGGTTGGGTCCCGGTCAGCAGAGGCTGGACCGTGTTCCCTTGGTAGTTGACTCCGCTGCCGGGCTGAGGCACCTGCTGTGCCGGCTGCGGGACTGCGGAGGGCCCGGCCATCACCCCCACTTGCATCGTGAGCTGCGGTGGCATATGCGCTGGCTGCTGTGGTCCCATCGTGCGCTGATGCGACATGGCCGCCGCCTGCATGGTGCTCATCATCATCTGCTGCTGTGGTGGTGTACTTGGCGCAGGTGGCTGCGGGGGTGCCCCGGTTGGCAAGGTGATCGGGTTTGGCTGTGATGCGGGGGGCTGTTGCACCGTACTTGCCTGTCCACCCCCCGTGTGCTGCTGCCGCGGATAACTCGGTGGCTGGACCATTCCAATTGCTTGGAGCTGCGCGGTCGCTTCCGCCGCGGTTGTTCCCATGGTCAGGAGAGTCTGGCCCATGGGAAGTTGGTTCACTGGTGGCTGCGCAACTCCCGATGCCTGCACGGACATAGGCATCCCCATCTGCATGCCTCCTGTAGGTTGTGCGGATACGACCATCTGCTGCTGCTGTAATCCGGGCACAGGTGGTTCCGCGGTCAGGGCGCCCGTGATTGCCCTGGCCGGCTGCTGCAGCGGGTTCGTGTCCTGAGGCATCCCAAGGGCGGGGTTTAGTATTCCCACCCTCTGCTGCTGCGCCGTCATCCACTGCTCGTCCGGTGCAGGTACCTCGGGGATCCCTGAATCCTCGGGGCTCAGCGGTAAGGGTTGAGGGTGTGCTGGCGGGGGCACGTGCTGCGCCTCTGTTCCCCCAGGGACCTGCTGCTACTGCCCGCCCCGACGCCGATACACCAGTCCGCGATAGACCTCAAGCTCTCCACCACCGGAGGAGTCCTGCAGGGAAGGTGGCGCATCGTAGAACCACTGCGCCCCAAGTGGCACATTTGGCTGGTCCCCCTGGCCCTGTTGATGCTAGGCCGACCCATGGCTGTCGGAACTGTGGACACTCTCCACCTCCACATGTTCGGCCAGCGCATCCATAATGCGGCGCCAGTGCAGCTGCTCCAACCACTCGGTCACTCGTCGGTGCTGGGCGAGCGGATCGGAGCCTGGTGAGGAGCTGACTGGTGCGCGGGACAACACAGGTGAGGAATCCCGGCTTTCCGCGCAGGTTGCGGCCCGTCGTGGCAGGAAGCACCGCGCTGATGACTGCTGCTGCCGTCGCCTGGTGTCCTGATGCACGAAGCTGGCCGCTGACATGAACGACTGATCTGAAAGGCACGTGCAGTTCTGCTGGCAAAGAGCAAAGAACTCTCCACGCTCACCGCACCATGACACTGATACCCCCAATTTTGCCGCGTCCCTGATTTTTCCGCGGATGGCAACTCTCCGCGGATCTCCGCGGATTACTTACTTCACTACAAGTTACTACAAGTGATCAACAAGACAAGGTTGTCACCCTTGAGCTAGAGGCTACTCCGCAGATCACGACTTTGGGACTGCTGCGCATACACTTTAATGAGAAGTGATACTGCGCGAGCCACTAGAGTACGGCAACCCACAATGGAAAACCCCTGACTATCAGCTATTCCGCGGACCACAGTTTTAGACTTCTGCGCAGGCACCTCACCGATGAGTGATGCTCCGCGTTCCACTTCTTCCCACACGGGAGTCCACCACCTCGTGGCGTCCGACTCCTCTCCGCGAAACCCCGTTCCGCGGACGTGTGCAAGCAAGGGACACCGCCGGCAGCCCACCTCACTCGGACTTTTGGTTCTTCACGCACCTACTCCCATGTTCCGCGGACCGGATTCCGAGAGTGATGGAAGGCAAGAGGGCAATGGGCGGAGAACACAGAGAGTTGGCAAATGTCTTTGATAAGGCTTGTAATGCGGAATACACAGAATGCTTGGGAAGCAAGCAAGACTGAGTTGCACTTCTCCTACTGCTAGTGAGGCCCCTTTTCTACTTGGGACTTCGCACGGCATCTCTACGCGCCGACGGTCTCATCCCTCTCACATCCCCTACTTCCTTCTAGTTGGACTCCATGCGGTGCGGCTACGCACCGCGGGTCTCGTCCCTAATCACACACACACACCCACACACCGCATATCTTCTGCTGTCTACTTTCTTCATCCGCAGCTTGCGCACGCGGTTCTTCGTATTCTTCCTTGAATCTTCGTTCTTTGCGGTGCGTCTCCCGGAACTCATCCGTGATTGGTGCTTGGTCCCTTACGCTGATTGGATGTTCTTCCCCCGATTGCTCGGCCTTTCCACTTTCCTGCCTGTCCGCTGTCAGTGACTGCGGATCCCGCTGCGATTCGCCTCTGTTCTCCTTGCACCGCGGTTTTCCCCGCCGCCCCTTCCCGCCTTTGCCACCGGTGCTCACATTGGAGTGTCCACCGCGGGTGAGCTGCCCTCGCCTATGGCGACTCCTTAGCGGACACCTTGATCTTTACCTTTCCCAGCTCCGCGCTACCCCTCGCTCAACCGCGCCTGCGTCAGCCGGCATTCTTCACGCGGATCCTCCTCTGCACCGATTCTTCTTCCGCGGTTGGCCTCTTTCGCGGAGCTGCGGCAGAATTATGCTTGACAACGAGTCACAAATGGTCAGAGGAAGAGACAATGATTTGGGAAGCCTATATATTCACTAGAAAGGACAAATAACTTCAATACGTAGTTGCACGGTGTGGCTAATATGCACACCAAACAACCAAACTAGGCATATGTCATTGATCATGACCACAGAATTTCAATATGGGTGGTCAACGTTGACCTACAATGACACGAGTCACAAACAATCAGGACAGGAAACAATGCTATGGGAATATCGGTTATCAACTATCAAGTACAACGACCTTCAGTTAGTAGTAGCACGGTGTGGCTACCATGAACAATGACCGACCAAAGTAGGCATATGTACTGCCTTTGACCAAAGAAATCCGCTGTGTGTTGTCAACGTTGACAACTCATAATACGAGTCACAAATGGTCAGAGGGGGAAACAATGGTTTGAGAACACCAAGTATCAAATAGCAAGCACAAGGGGCTTCAATACGCTGTGGCACGGTGTGGAGACCATGCACGATGACCAACCAAAGTAGGCATATGTCACTGACCATGACCAAGTAATGTCACTAAGTGTGGTAAGCTTTGACAACTCACAACACGAGTCACAAATGGTCAGGGTGGAAGATACTGGTTTGTGCATACTACTTATTGACTAGCAAGTACAAATACCTTCAATATGTAGTGGCACAATGTGGCTTCAATGCACAGTGACCAACCAAAGTATGCATATGTCACTAACCATGACCAACAAATTTCACTTCATGTGGTCAACGTTGAAAACGCATAACACGAGTCACAAATGGTCAGAGGGGAAAACAATGGGTTGGGAACACTAGTTATCAACTAGCAAGTACAAAGACCTTCAACAAGCAGTGGCACGGTATGGCTAGCGTGCACAGTGACCAACCAAAGGATGCATACGTCACTGACTACGACCGAATAAGTCCACTATGTGTGGTCAACATTGACAACTCATAACACGAGTCACAAATGGTCAGGGTGAGAGACAATGGTTTGGGAAGCCTATGTATTGACTAGAAAGGACAAAGAACTTCAATACGTAGTGGCACGGTGTGGCTTATATGCACACCAAATAATCACACTAGGCATATGTCACTGATCATGACCAGAGAATTTCAATATGGGTGGTCAACGTTGACCAACCATAACACGAGTCACAAACGGTCAGGAGAGGAAACAATTCTATGAGAATATCGGTTCTCAACTACCAAGTACAATGACCTTCAGTCAGTAGTAGCACGGTGTAGCTACCATGCACAATGACCGACCAAAATAGGCATATGTACTGCCTTTGACCAAAGAAATCTGATATGTGTGGTCAATGTTGACAACTCATAATACGAGTCACAAATGGTCAGAGGGGGAAACAATGGTTTGGGAACACCAAGTATCATATAGCAAGCACAAGGGGCTTCAATACATTGTGGCACGGTGTGGAGACCATGCACGGTGACCAACCAAAGTAGGCATATGTCACTGACCATGACCAAGTAATGTCACTAAGTGTGGTAAGCTTTGACAACTCACAACACGAGTCACAAATGGTCAGGGTGGAAGGTAATGGTTTTTGAATACTAGTTATCTACTAGCAAGTACAAATACCTTCAATATGTAGTGGCACAATGTGGCTTCAATGCACAGTGACCAACCAAAGTATGCATATGTCACTGACCATGACGAAAGAATTTCACTTCATGTGGTCAACGTTGAAAATGCATAACACGAGTCACAAGTGGTCAGAGGGGAAAACAATGGGTTGGGAACACTAGTTATCAACTACCAAGTACAAAGACCTTCAACAAGCAGTGGCACGGTATGGCTAGCGTGCACTGTGACCAACCAAAGGATGCATACGTCACTGACTACGACTGAATAAGTCCACTATGTGTGGTCAACATTGACAACTCATAACACGATTCACAAATGGTCAGAGGGAGAGACAATGGTTTGGGAAGCCTATGTATTGGCTAGAAAGGACAAAGAACTTCAATACGTAGTGGCACGTTGTGGCTAATATGCACACCAAACAATCAAGCTAGGCATATGTCACTGATCATGACCAGAGAATTGCAATATGGGTGGTCAACGTTGACCAACCATAACACGAGTCACAAACAGTCAGGAGAGGAAACAATGCTATGAGAATATCGGTTCTCAACTAACAAGTACAACGACCTTCAGTCAGTAGTAGCACGGTGTGGTTACCATGCACAATGACCGACCAAAGAAGGCATATGTACTGCCTTTGACCAAAGAAATCTGCTGTGTGTGGTCAACGTTGACATCTCATAATACGAGTCATAAATGGTCAGAGGGGGAAACAATGGTTTGGGAACACAAAGTATCACATAGCAAGAACAAGGGGCTTCAATACGTTGTGGCATGGTGTGGAGACCATGCAAGATGACCAACCAAAGTAGGCATATGTCACTGACCATGACCAAATAATGTCACTAAGTGTGGTAAACTTTAACAACTCACAACACGAGTCACAAATGGTCAAGGTGGAAGGTAATGGTTTGTGAATACTAGGTATCGACTAGCAAGTACAAATACCTTCAATATGTAGTGGCACAAGGTGGCTTCAATGCAAAGTGACCAACCAAAGTATGCATATGTCACTAACCATGACCAACAAAGTTCACTTCATGTGGTCAACGTTGAAAACGCATAACACGAGTCACAAATGGTCAGAGGGGAAAACAATGGGTTGGGAACACTAGTTATCAACTAGCAAGTTCAAAGACCTTCAACAAGCAGTGGCACAGTATGGCTAGCGTGCACAGTGACCAACCAAAGGATGAATACGTCACTGAGTACGACCGAATAAGTCCACTATGTGTGGTCAACATTGACAACTCAACACGAGTCACAAATGGTCAGAGGGAGAGACAATGGTTTGGGAAGCCCATGTATTGACTAGAAAGGACAAAGCACTTCAATACGTAGTGGCACGGTGTGGCTAATTTGCACACCAAACAACCAAACTAGGCATATGTCACTGATCATGACCAGAGAATTTCAATATGGGTGGTCAACGTTGACCAACCATAACACGAGTCACAAACGGTCAGGAAAGGAAACAATGCTATGGGAACATCGGTTCTCAACTACCAAGTACAACAACCTTCAGTCAGTAGCAGCACGGTGTGGCTACCATGCACAATGACCGACCAAAGTAGGCATATGTACTGCCTTTGACCAAAGAAATCCGCTGTGTGTGGTCAACGTTGACAACACATAACACGAGTCACAAATGGTCAGAGGGGGAAACAATGGCTTGACAACACCAAGTATCAAATAGCAAGCACAAGGGGCTTCAATACGCTGTGGCACGGTGTGGAGACCATGCACAATGACCAACCAAAGTAGGCATATGTCACTCACCATGCCCAAATAATGTCACTAAGTGTGGTAAACGTTGACAACTCATAACACGAGTCACAAATGGTCAGGGTGGTAGATAATGGTTTGTGAATACTAGGTATCGACTAGCAAGTACAAATACCTTCAATATGTAGTGGCACAATGTGGCTTCAATGCACAGTGACCAACCAAAGTATGCATATGTCACCAACCATGACCAACAAAGTTCACTTCATGTGGTCAACGTTGAAAACGCATAACACGAGTCACAAATGGTTAGAGGGGAAAACAATGGGTTGGGAACACTAGTTATCAACTAGCAAGTACAAAGACCTTCAACAAGCACTGGCACAGTATGGCTAGCGTGCACAGTGACCAACCAAAGGATGCATACGTCATTGACTATGACCGAATAAGTCCACTATGTGTGGTCAACATTGACAACTCATATCACGAGTCACAAATGGTCTGAGGGAGAGACAATGGTTTGGGAAGCCTATGTGTTGTCTAGAAAGGACAAATAACTTCAATACGTAGTGGCACGGTGTGGCTAATATGCACACCAAACAACCAAACCAGGTATATGTCACTGATCATGACCAGAGAATTTCAATATGGGTGGTCAATGTTGACCAACCATAACACGAGTCACAAACAGTCAGGAGAGGAAACAGTGCTATGGGAATATCGGTTCTGAACTACCAAGTACAATAACCTCCAGTCAGTAGTAGCACGGTGTGGCTACCATGCACAATGACCGACCAAAGTAGGCATATGTACTGCCTTTGACCAAAGAAATCCGCTGTGTGTGGTCAACGTTTACAACACATAATACGAGTCACAAATAGTCAGAGGGGGAAACAATGGGTTGGGAACACCGAGTATCACATAGCAAGCACAAGGGGCTTCACTAAGCTGTGGCACGGTGTGGAGACCATGCACGATGACCAGCCAAAGTAGGCATATGTCACTGACCATGACCAAATAATGTCACTAAGTGTGGTAAACTTTGACATCTAACAACACGAGTCACAAATGGTCAGGGAGGAAGGTAATGGTTTGTGAATACTAGTTATCCACTAGCAAGTACAAATACCTTTAACATGTAGTGGCACAATGCGGCTTCTATGCACAGTGACCAACCAAAGTATGCATATGTCACTAACCATGACCAACAAACTTCACTTCATGTGGTCAACATTGAAAACGCATAACACGAGTCACAAATGGTCAGAGGGAGAGACAATGGTTTGGGAAGCCTATGTATTGGCTAGACAGGACAAGGAACTTCATTACGTAGTGGCACGGTGTGGCTAATATGCACACCAAACAACCAAACTAGGTATATGTCACTGATCACGACCAGAGAATTTCAACATGGGTGGTCAATGTTGACCAACCATAACACGAGTCACAAACGGTCAGGAGAGGAAACAATGCTATGAGAATATCGGTTCTCAACTACCAAGCACAACGACCTTCAGTCAGTAGTAACACGGTGTGGCTACCATGCACAATGTCCGACCAAAGTAGGCATATGTACTGCCTTTGACCAAAGAAACCCGCTGTGTGTGGTCAACGTTGACAACTCATAATACGAGTCACAAATGGTCATAGGTGGGAAATAAATGTTTGGTAACACCAAGTATCACATAGCAAGCACAAGGGGCTTCAATACGGTGTGGCATGGTGTGGAGACCATGCACGATGACCAACCAAAGTAGGCATATGTCACTGTCCATGACCAAATAATGTCACTAAGTGTGGTACACTTTGACATCTCACAACACGAGTCACAAATGGTCAGGGTGGAAGATAATGGTTTGTGAATACTAGTTATCTACTAGCAAGTACAAATACCTTCAATGCACAGTGACCAACCAAAGTATGCTTATGTCAGTGACCATGACGAAATAATTTCACTTCATGTGGTCAACGTTGAAAACGCATAACACGAGTCACAAATGGTCAGAGGGGAAAACAATGGGTTGGGAACACTAGTTATCAACTAGCAAGTACAAAGTCCTTCAACAAGCAGTGGCACGGTATGGCTAGCGTGCACAGTGACCAACCAAAGATGCATACGTCACTGACTACGACCGAATAAGTCCACTATGTGTGGTCAGCATTGACAACTCATAACACGAGTCACAAATGGTCAAAGGGAGAGACAATGGTTTGGGAAGCCTATGTATTGGCTAGAATGGACAAAGAACTTCAATACGTAGTGGCACGGTGTACCTAATATGCACACCAAACAATCAAACTAGGCATATGTCACTGATCATGACCGGAGAATTTCAATATGGGTGGTCAACGTTGACCAACCATAACACGAGTCACAAACGGTCAGGAGAGGAAACAATTCTATGAGAATATCGGTTCTCAACTACCAAGTACAACGACCTTCAGTCAGTAGTAGCACGGTGTGGCTACCATGCACAATGACCGACCAAAGTAGGCATATGTACTGCCTTTGACCAAAGAAATCCGCTGTGTGTGGTCAATGTTGACAAGTCATAATACGAGTCACGAATGGTCAGAGGGGGAAACAATGGTTTGGGAACACCAAGTATCACATAGCAAGCACAAGGGGCTTCAATACGTTGTGGCACGGTGTGCAGACCATGCATGATGACCAACCAAAGTAGGCATATGTCACTGTTCATGACCAAATATTGTCACTAAGTGTGGTAAACTTTGACAACTCACAACTCGACTCACAAATGGTCAGGGTGGAAGGTAATGGTTTTTGAATACTAGTCGACTAGCAAGTACAAATACCCTCAATATGTAGTGCCACAATGTGGCTTCAATGCACAGTGACCAACCAAAGTATGCATATGTCACTGACCATGACGAAAGAATTTCACTTCATGTGGTCAACGTTGAAAACGCAGAACACGAGTCACAAATGGTCAGAGGGGAAAACAATGGATTGGGAACACTAGTTATCAACTAGCAAGTACAAAGACCTTCAACAAGCAGTGGCACGGTATGGCTAGCGTGCACCGTGACCAACCAAAGGATGCATACGTCACTGACTACGACCGAATAAGTCCACTATGTGTGGTTAACATTGACAACTCATACCACGAGTCACAAATGGTCAGAGGGAGAGACAATGGTTTGGGAAACCTATGTATTGACTAGAAAGGACAAAGAACTTCAATACGTAGTGGCACGGTGTGGCTAATATGCACACCAAACAACCAAACTAGGCATATGTCACTGATCATGACCAGAGAATTTCAATATGGGTGGTCAACGTTGACCAACCATAACACGAGTCACAAACGGTCAGGAGAGGAAACAATGCTATGGGAATATCGGTTCTCAACTACCAAGTATAACGAACTTCAGTCAGTAATAGCCAGTGTGGCTACCATGCACAATGACCGACCAAAGTAGGCATATGTACTGCCTTTGACCAAAGAAATCCGCTGTGTGTGGTCAACGTTGACAACTCATAATACGAGTCACAAATGGTCAGAGGGGGAAATAATGGTTTGGGGACACCAAGTATCAAATAGCAAGCACAAGGGGCTACAATACGTTGTGGCACGTTGTGGAGACCATGCACGATGACCAACCAAAGTAGGCATATGTCACTGACCATGAGAAAATAATGTCACTAAGTGTGGTAAACTTTGACAACTCATAACACGAGTCACAAATGGTTAGGATGGAAGACAATGGTTTGTGCATACTAGTTATCGACTAGCAAGTACGAATACCTTCAATATGTAGTGGCACAATGTGGCTTCAATGCACAGTGACCAACCAAAGTATGCATATGTCACTAACCATGACCAACAAATTTCACTTCATGTGGTCAACGTTGAAAACGCAGAACACGAGTCACAAATGGTCAGAGGGAGAGACAATGGTTTGGGAAGCCTATGTATTGACTATAAAGGACAAAGAACTTCAATACGTAGTGGCACGGTGTTGCTAATTTGCACACCAAACAACCAAACTAGGCATATGTCACTGAGCATGACCAGAGAATTTTGATATGGGTGGTCAACGTTGAGCAACCATAACACGAGTCACAAACGGTCAGGAAAGGAAACAATGCTATGGGAATATCGGTTTTCAACTACCAAGTACAATGACCTTCAGTCAGTAGTAGCACGGTGTGGCTACCATGCACAATGACTGACCAAAGTAGGCATATGTACTGCCTTTGACCAAAGAAATCCGCTGTGTGTGGTCAACGTTGACAACTCATAATACGAGTCACAAATGGTCAGAGGGGGAAATAATAGTTTTAGAACACCAAGTATCAAGTAGCAAGCACAAGGGGCATCAATACGCTGTGGCACGGTGTGGAGACCATGCACGATGACCAACCAAAGTAGGCATATGTCACTCACCATGCCCAAATAATGTCACTAAGGGTGGTAAGAGTTGACAACTCATAACACGAGTCACAAATGGTCAGGGTGGTAGATAGTGGTTTGTGAATACTAGGTATCGACTAGCAAGTACAAATACCTTCAATATGTAGTGGCACAATGTGGCTTCATTGCACAGTGACCAACCAAAGTATGCATATGTCACTAGCCATGACCAACAAAGTTCACTTCATGTGGTCAACGTTGAAAATGCATAACACGAGTCACAAATGGTCAGAGGGGAAAAGAATGGGTTGGGAACACTAGTTATCAACTAGCAAGTACAAAGACCTTCAACAAGCAGTGGCACGGTATGGCTAGCGAGCACAGTTACCAACAAAAGGATGCATACGTCACTGACTACGACCGAATAAGTCCACTATGTGTGGTCAGCATTGACAACTCATAACACGAGTCACAAATGGTCAGAGGGAGAGACAATGGTTTGCAAAGCCTATTATTGACTAGAAAGGACAAAGACCTTCAATACGTAGTGGCACGGTGTGGCTAATTTGCACACCAAACAACCAAACTAGGCATATGTCACTGATCATGACCAGAGAATTTCAATATGGGTGGTCAACGTTGACCAACCATAACACGAGTCACAAACGGCCAGGAAAGGAAACAATGCTATGGGAATATCGGTTCTCAACTACCAAGTACAACGACCTTCAGTCAGTAGTAGCACGGTGTGGCTACCATGCACAATGACTGACCAAAGTAGGCATATGTACTGCTTTTGACCAAAGAAATCCGCTGTGTGTGGTCAACGTTGACAACTCATAATACGAGTCAAAAAATGGTCAGAGGGGGAAACAATGGTTTGAGAACACCAAGTATCAAAGAGCAAGCACAAGGGGCTTCAATACGCTGTGGCACAGTGTGGAGACCATGCACGATGACCAACCAAAGTAGGCATATGTCACTCACCATGCCCAAATAATGTCACTAAGTGTGGTAAAATTTGACAACTCATAACACGAGTCACAAATGGTCAGGGTGGTAGACAATGGTTTGTGAATACTAGGTATCGACTAGCAAGTACAAATACCTTCAACATTTAGTGGCACAATGTGGCTTCAATGCACAATGACCAACCAAAGTATGCATATGTCACTAACCATGACCAACAAAGTTCACTTCATGTGGTCAACATTGAAAACTCATAACACGAGTCACAAATGGTCAGAGGGGAAAAGAATGGGTTGGGAACACTAGTTATCAACTAGCAAGTAAAAAGACCTTCCAAAAGCAGTGGCACGGTATGGCTAGCATGCACAGTGACCAACCAAAGGATGCATACGTCACTGACTACGACCGAATAAGTCCACTATGTGTTGTCAACATTGACAACTCATAACACGAGTCACAAATAGTCAGAGGGAGAAACAATGGTTTGGGAGGCCTATGTATTGACTAGAAAGGACAAATAACTTCAATACGTAGTGGCATGGTGTGGCTAATATGCACACCAAATAACCAATCTAGCTAGATGTCACTGATCATGACCAGAGAATTTCAATATGGGTGGTCAACGTTGACCAACCATAACACGACTCACAAACGGTCAGGAGAGGAAACAATGCTATGGGAATATCAGTTCTGAACTACCAAGTACAACGACCTTCAGTCATTAGTAGCACGGTGTGGCTACCATGCACAATGACCGACCAAAGTAAGCATATGTACTGCCTTTGACCAAAGAAATCCACTGTGTGTGGTCAACGTTTACAACTCATAGTACGAGTCACAAATGGTAAGAGGGGGAAACAATGGTTTGGGAACACCAAGTATCACATAGCAAGCAAAATGGATTTCAATACGCTGTGGCACGGTGTGGAGACCATGCACAATGACCAACAAAAGTAGGCATATGTCACTGACCATGACCAAATAGTGTCACTAAGTACGGTAAACGTTGACAACTCATAACACGAGTCACAAATGGTCAGGGTGGAAGATAATGGTTTGTGAATACTAGTTATCGACTAGCAAGTACAAATACCTTCAATATGTAGTGGCACAATGTGGCTTCAATGCACAGTGACCAACCAAAGTAAGCATATGTCACTAACCATGACCAACAAATTTCACTTCATGCGGTCAATGTTGAAAACGCATAACACGAGTCACAAATGGTCAGGGTGGAAGATAATGGTTTGTGAATACTAGTTATCGACTAGCAAGTACAAATACCTTCAATATGTAGTGGCACAATGTGGCTTCAATGCACAGTGACCAACCAAAGTAAGCATATGTCACTAACCATGACCAACAAATTTCACTTCATGCGGTCAATGTTGAAAACGCATAACACGAGTCACAAATGGTCAGAGTGGAAAACAATGGGTTGGGGACACTAGTTTTCAACTAGCAAGTACAAAGACCTTCAACAAGCAGTGGCATGGTATGGCTAGCGTGCACAGTGACCAACCAAAGGATGCATACGTCACTGAATACGACCGAAGAAAACCACTATGTGTTGTCAACATTGACAACTGAGAACACGAGTCACAAATGGTCAGAGGGAGAGAAAATGGTTTGGGAAGCCTATGTATTGGCTAGAAAGGACAAAGAACTTCAATACGTAGTGGCACGGTATGGCTAATATGCACACCAAACAATCAAACTAGGCATATGTCACTGATAATGACCAGAGAATTTCAAAATGGGTGGTCAACGTTGACCAACCATAACATGAGTCACAAACGGTCAGGAGAGGAATCAATGCTATGAGAATATCGGTTCTCAACAACCAAGTACAACAACCTTCAGTCAGTAGTAGCACGGTGTGGCTACCATTAACAATGACCGACCAAAGTAGGCATTTGTACTGCCTTTGACCAAAGAAATCCGCTGTGTATGGTCAACGTTGACAACTCATAATACGAGTCACAAATGGTCAGAGGGGGAAACAATGGTTTGGAAACACCAAGTATCACATAGCAAGCACAAGGGGCTTCAATACGTTATGGCACGGTGTGCAGAGCATGCATGATGACCAACCAAAGTAGGCATATGTCACTGACCATGACCAAATAATGTCACTAAGTGTGGTAAACTTTGCCAACTCACAACACGACTCGCAAATGATCAGGGTGGAAGGTAATGGTTTGTGAATACTAGGTATCGATTAGCAAGTACAAATACCTTCAATATGTAGTGGCACAATGTGGCTTCAATGCACAGTGACCAACCAAAGTATGCATATGTCACTCACCATGACCAACAAAGTTCACTTCATGTGGTCAACGTTGAAAACGCAAAACACGAGTCACAAATGGTCAAAGGGGAAAACAATGGGTTGGGAACACTAGTTATCAACTAGCAAGTACAAAGACATTCAACAAGCAGTGGCACGATATGGCTAGCGTGCACAGTGACCAACAAAAGGATGCATACGTCACTGACTACGACCGAATAAGTCCACTATGTGTGGTCAACATTGACAACACATAACACGAGTCACAAATGGTCAGAGGGAGAGACAATGGTTTGGGAAACCAAGTATTGACTAGAACGGACAAATAACTTCAATATGTAGTGCCACGGTGTGGCTAATATGCACACCAAACAACCAAACTAGGTATATGTCACTGATCATGACCAAAGAATTTCAATATGGGTGGTCAACATTGACCAACCATAACACGAGTCAAAAACGGTCAGGAGAGGAAACAATGCTATGGGAATGTCGGTTCTCAACTACCAAGTACAACGACCTTCAGTCAGTAGTAGCACGGTGTGGCTACCATGCACAATGACCGACCAAAGTAGGCATATGTACTGCCTTTGACCAAAGAAATCCGCTGTGTGTGGTCAACGTTGACAACTCATAATACGAGTCACAAATGGTCAGAGGGGGAAACAATGGTTTGGGAACACCAAGTATCAAATAGCAAGCACAAGGGCTTCAATACGTTGTGGCACGGTGTGGAGACTATGCACGATGACCAACCAAAATAGGCATATGTCACTGACCATGAGCAAATAATGTCACGAAGTACGGTAAACGTTGACAACTCATAACACGAGTCACAAATGGTCAGGGTGGAAGATAATGGTTTGTGAATACTAGTTATCTACTAGCAAGAACAAATACCTTCAACATGTAGTGGCACAATGTGGCTTCAATGCACAGTGACCAACCAAAGTATCCATATGTCACTGACCATGACGAAAGAATTTCACTTCTTGTGGTCAACGTTGAAAACGCATAACACGTGTCACAAATGGTCAGAGGGGAAAACAATGGGTCGGGAACACTAGTTATCAACTAGCAAGTACAAAGACCTTCAACAAGCAGTGGCACGGTATGGCTAGCGTGCACAGTGACCAACCAAAGGATGCATACGTCACTGACTACGACCGAATAAGTCCACTATGTGTGGTCAACATTGAGAACTCAAAACACGAGTCACAAATGGTCAGAGGGAGAGACAATGATTTTGGAAGCCTATGTATTGACTAGAAAGGACAAAGAATTTCAATACGCAGTGGCACGGTGTGGCTAATTTGCACACCAAACAACCAAACTAGGCATATGTCACTGATCATGACCAGAGAATTTCAATATGGGTGGTCAATATTGACCAACCATAACACAAGCCACAAACGGTCAGGAGAGGAAACAATGCTATGGGAATATTGGTTCTCAACTACCAAGTACAACGACTTTCATTCAGTAGTAGCACGGTGTGGCTACCATGCACAATGACCGACCAAAGTAGGCATATGTACTGCCGTTGACCAAAGAAATCCGCTGTGTGTGGTCAACGTTTACAACGCATAATACGAGTCACAAATGGTCAGAGGGGGAAACAATGGTTTGGGAACACCAAGTATCACATGGCAAGCACAAGGGGCTTCAATACGTTGTGGCACGGTGTGGAGACCATGCACGATGACCAACCAAAGTAGGCATATGTCACTGACCATGACCAAATAATGTCACTAAGTGTGATAAACTTTGAAAACTCACAACACGACTCACAAATGGTCAGGGTGGAAGGTAATGGTTTGTGAATACTAGGCATTGACTAGCAAGTACAAATACCTTCAATATGTAGTGGCACAACGTGGCTTCAATGCACAGTGAGCAACCAAAGTATGCATATGTCACTCACCATGACGAAAGAATTTCACTTCATGCGGTCAACATTGAAAACACATAACACGAGTCACAAATGGTCAGAGGGGGAAACAATGGGTTGAGAACATCAGTTATCAACTAGCAAGTACAAAGACCTTTAACAAGCAGTGGCACGGTATGGCTAGCGTGCACAGTGACCAACCAAAGGATGCATACGTCAATGACTACGACCGAATTAGTCCACTATGTGTGGTCAACATTGACAACTCATAACACGAGTCACAAATGGTCAGAGGGAGAGAAAATGATTTGGGAAGCCTATTTATTGACTAGAAAGGACAAAGAACTTCAATACGCAGTGGCACGATGTGGCTAATATGCACACCAAACAACCAAACTAGGCATATGTCACTGATCATGACCAGAGAATTTCAATATGGGTGGTCAACGTTGACCAACCATAACACGAGTCACAAACGGTCAGGACAGGAAACAATGCTATGGGAATGTCGGTTCTCAACTACCAAGTACAACGACCTTCAGTGAGTAGGAGCACGGTGTGGCTACCATGCACAACGACCGACCAAAGTAGGCGTATGTACTGCCTTTGACCAAAGAAATCCGTTGTGTGTTGTCAATGTTGACAGCCCATAATACAAGTCACAAGTGGTCAGAGGGGGAATCAATGGTTTGAGAACACCAAGTATCAAATAGCAAGCACAAGGGGCTTCAATGCGCTGTGGCACAGTGTGGAGACCATGCTCGATGACCAACCAAAGTAGGCATATGTCACTGACCATATGCAAATAATGTCGCTTAGTGTGGTAAACTTTGACAACTCATAACACGAGTCACAGATGGTCAGGGTGGAAGATAATGGTTTGTGAGTACTAGTTATCGACTAACAAGTACAAATACCTTCAATATGTAGTGGCACAATGTGGCTTCAATGCACAGTGACCAACCAAAGTATGCATATGTCACTAACCATGACCAACAAATTTCACTTCATGTGGTCAACGTTGAAAACGCATAACACGAGTCACAAATGGTCAGAGGGGAAAACAATGGGTTGGGAACACTAGTTATCAACTAGCAAGTACAAAGACCTTCAACAAGCAGTGGCACAGTGTGGCTAGCGTGCACAGTGACCAACCAAAGGATGCATACGTCACTGACTACGACCGAATAAGTCCACTATGTGTGTTCAACATTGACAACTCAGAACACGAGTCACAAATGGTCAGAGGGAGAGACAATGGTTTGGAAAGCCTATGTATTGACTAGAAAGGACAAATAACTTCAATACATAGTGGCACGGTGTGGCTAATATGCACACCAAACAACCAAACTAGGTATATGTCACTGATCATGACCAGAGAATTTCAATATGGGTGGTCAACGTTGACCAACCATAACACGAGTCACAAACGGTCAGGAGAGGAAACAATGCTATGAGCATATCGGTTCTCAACTACCAAGTACAATGACTTTCAGTCAGTAGTAGCACGGTGTGGCTACCATGCACAATGACCGACCAAAGTAGGCATATGTACTGCCTTTGACCAAAGAAATCCGCTGTGTGTGGTCAACGTTTACAACGCATAATACGAGTCACAAATGGTCAGAGGGGGAAACAATGGTTTGGGAACACCAAGTATCACATGGCAAGCACAAGGGGGTTCCATACGTTGTGGCACGGTGTGGGGACCATGCACGATGACCAACCAAAGTAGGCATATGTCACTGACCATGACCAAATAATGTCACTAAGTGTGGTAAACTTTGACAGCTCACAACACGACTCACAAATGGTCATGGTGGAAGGTAATGGTTTGTGAATACTAGGTGTCGACTAGCAAGTACAAATACCTTCAATATGTAGTGGCACAATGTGGCTTCAATGCACAGTGAGCAACCAAAGTATGCATATGTCACTCACCATGAAGAAAGAATTTCACTTCATGCGGTCAATGTTGAAAACGCATAACACGAGTCAGAAATGGTCAGAGGGGAAAACAATGGGTTGGGAACACTAGTTATCAGCTAGCAAGTACAAAGACCTTCAACAAGCAGTGGCACAGTATGGCTAGCGTGCACAGTGACCAACCAAAGGATGCATACGTCACTGACTACGACCGAATAAGTCCACTATGTGTGGTCAACATTGACAACTCAGAACACGAGTCACAAATGGTCAGAGGGAGAGACAATGGTTTCGGAAGCCTATGTATTGACTAGAAAGGACAAATAAATTCAATACATAGTGGCACGGTGTGGCTAATATGCACATCAAACAACCAAACTAGGTATATGTCACTGATCATGACCAGAGAATTTCAATATGGGTGGTCAATATTGACCAACCATAACACAAGTCACAATTGGTCAGGAGAGGAAACAATGCCATGAGAATATTGGTTCTCAACTGCCAAGTACAACGACCTTCATTCAGTAGTAGCACGGTGTGGCTATCATGCACAATGACCGACCAAAGTAGGCATATGTACTCCCTTGGACCAAAGAAATCCGCTGTGTGTGGTCAACGTCTACAACTCATAATACGAGTCACAAATGGTCAGAGGGGGAAACAATGGTTTGGGAACACCAAGTATCACATAGCAAGCACAAGGGGCTTCAATACGTTGTGGCACGGTGTGGAGACCATGCACGATGACCAACCAGAGTAGGCATATGTCACTGACCATGTCCAAATAATGTCACTAAGTGTGGTATACTTTGACAACTCACAACACGAGTCACAAATGGTCAGGGTGGAAGGTAGTGGTTTGTGAATACTAGTTATCGACTAGCAAGTACAAATACCTTCAATATGTAGTAGCACAATGTGGCTTCAATGCACAGTGACCAACCAAAGTATGCATATGTCATTGACCATGACGAAAGAATTTCACTTCATGTGGTCAACGTTGAAAACGCATAACACGAGTCACAAATGGTCAGGGTGGAAGGTAGTGGTTTGTGAATACTAGTTATCGACTAGCAAGTACAAATACCTTCAATATGTAGTAGCACAATGTGGCTTCAATGCACAGTGACCAACCAAAGTATGCATATGTCATTGACCATGACGAAAGAATTTCACTTCATGTGGTCAACGTTGAAAACGCATAACACGAGTCACAAATGGTCAGGGTGGAAGGTAGTGGTTTGTGAATACTAGTTATCGACTAGCAAGTACAAATACCTTCAATATGTAGTAGCACAATGTGGCTTCAATGCACAGTGACCAACCAAAGTATGCATATGTCATTGACCATGACGAAAGAATTTCACTTCATGTGGTCAACGTTGAAAACGCATAACACGAGTCACAAATGGTCAGGGTGGAAGGTAGTGGTTTGTGAATACTAGTTATCGACTAGCAAGTACAAATACCTTCAATATGTAGTAGCACAATGTGGCTTCAATGCACAGTGACCAACCAAAGTATGCATATGTCATTGACCATGACGAAAGAATTTCACTTCATGTGGTCAACGTTGAAAACGCATAACACGAGTCACAAATGGTCAGGGTGGAAGGTAGTGGTTTGTGAATACTAGTTATCGACTAGCAAGTACAAATACCTTCAATATGTAGTAGCACAATGTGGCTTCAATGCACAGTGACCAACCAAAGTATGCATATGTCATTGACCATGACGAAAGAATTTCACTTCATGTGGTCAACGTTGAAAACGCATAACACGAGTCACAAATGGTCAGGGTGGAAGGTAGTGGTTTGTGAATACTAGTTATCGACTAGCAAGTACAAATACCTTCAATATGTAGTAGCACAATGTGGCTTCAATGCACAGTGACCAACCAAAGTATGCATATGTCATTGACCATGACGAAAGAATTTCACTTCATGTGGTCAACGTTGAAAACGCATAACACGAGTCACAAATGGTCAGGGTGGAAGGTAGTGGTTTGTGAATACTAGTTATCGACTAGCAAGTACAAATACCTTCAATATGTAGTAGCACAATGTGGCTTCAATGCACAGTGACCAACCAAAGTATGCATATGTCATTGACCATGACGAAAGAATTTCACTTCATGTGGTCAACGTTGAAAACGCATAACACGAGTCACAAATGGTCAGGGTGGAAGGTAGTGGTTTGTGAATACTAGTTATCGACTAGCAAGTACAAATACCTTCAATATGTAGTAGCACAATGTGGCTTCAATGCACAGTGACCAACCAAAGTATGCATATGTCATTGACCATGACGAAAGAATTTCACTTCATGTGGTCAACGTTGAAAACGCATAACACGAGTCACAAATGGTCAGGGTGGAAGGTAGTGGTTTGTGAATACTAGTTATCGACTAGCAAGTACAAATACCTTCAATATGTAGTAGCACAATGTGGCTTCAATGCACAGTGACCAACCAAAGTATGCATATGTCATTGACCATGACGAAAGAATTTCACTTCATGTGGTCAACGTTGAAAACGCATAACACGAGTCACAAATGGTCAGGGTGGAAGGTAGTGGTTTGTGAATACTAGTTATCGACTAGCAAGTACAAATACCTTCAATATGTAGTAGCACAATGTGGCTTCAATGCACAGTGACCAACCAAAGTATGCATATGTCATTGACCATGACGAAAGAATTTCACTTCATGTGGTCAACGTTGAAAACGCATAACACGAGTCACAAATGGTCAGGGTGGAAGGTAGTGGTTTGTGAATACTAGTTATCGACTAGCAAGTACAAATACCTTCAATATGTAGTAGCACAATGTGGCTTCAATGCACAGTGACCAACCAAAGTATGCATATGTCATTGACCATGACGAAAGAATTTCACTTCATGTGGTCAACGTTGAAAACGCATAACACGAGTCACAAATGGTCAGGGTGGAAGGTAGTGGTTTGTGAATACTAGTTATCGACTAGCAAGTACAAATACCTTCAATATGTAGTAGCACAATGTGGCTTCAATGCACAGTGACCAACCAAAGTATGCATATGTCATTGACCATGACGAAAGAATTTCACTTCATGTGGTCAACGTTGAAAACGCATAACACGAGTCACAAATGGTCAGGGTGGAAGGTAGTGGTTTGTGAATACTAGTTATCGACTAGCAAGTACAAATACCTTCAATATGTAGTAGCACAATGTGGCTTCAATGCACAGTGACCAACCAAAGTATGCATATGTCATTGACCATGACGAAAGAATTTCACTTCATGTGGTCAACGTTGAAAACGCATAACACGAGTCACAAATGGTCAGAGGGGAAAACAATGGGTTGGGAACACTAGTCATCAACTAGCAAGTACAAAGACCTTCAACAAGCAGTGGCACGGTATGGCTAGCGTGCACAGTGACAAACCAAAGGATGCATACGTCACTGACTATGACCAAAAAAGTCCACTATGTGTGTTCAACATTGACAACTCATAACACGAGTCACAAATGGTCAGAGGGAGAGACAATGGTTTGGGAAGCATATGTATTGACTAGAAAGGACAAAGAACTTCAATACGTAGTGGCACGGTGTGGCTAATGTGCACACCAAACAACCAAACTAGGCATATGTCACTGATCATGACCAGAGAATTATAATATGTGTGGTCAACGTTGACCAACCATAACACGAGTCACAAACGGTCAGGAAAGGAAACAATGCTATGGGAATATCGGTTCTCAACTACCAAGTACAACGACCTTCAGTCAGTTCTATCACGGTGTGGCTACCATGCACAACGACCGCCCAAAGGAGGCATATGTACTGCCTTTGACCAAAGAAATCCGCTGTGTGTGGTCAACATTGACAACTCATAACACGAGTCACAAATGGTCAGAGGGGGAAACAATGGTTTGAGAACACGAAGTATCAAATAGCAAGCACAAGGGGCTTCAATACGCTGTGGCACGGTGTGGAGACCATGCACGATGACCAACCAAAGTAGGCATATGTCACTGACCATGACCAAATAATGTCACCAAGTGTGGTAAACTTTGACAACTCACAACACGAGTCACAAATGGTCAGGGTGGAAGGTAATGGTTTTTGAATACTAGTTATCTACTAGCAAGTACAAATACCTTCAATATGTAGTGGCACAATGTGGCTTCAATGCACAGTGATCAACCAAAGTATGCATATGTCACTGACCATGACGAAAGAATTTCACCTCATGTGGTCAACGTTGAAAACACGAGTCACAAATGGTCAGAGGGGAAAACAATGGGTTGGTTAGCAAGTACAAAGACCTTCAACAAGCAGTGGCACGGTATGGCTAGCGTGCACAGTGACCAACCAAAGGATGCATACGTCACTGACTACGACCGAATAAGTCCACTATGTGTGGTCAACATTGACAACTCATAACACGAGTCACAAATGGTCAGAGGGAGAGACAATTGTTTGGCAAGCCTATGTATTGGCTAGAAAGGACAAAGAACTTCAATACGTAGTGGCACGGTGTGGCTAATATGCACACCAAACAATCAAACTAGGCATATGTCACTAATCATGACCGGAGAATTTCAATATGGGTGGTCAACGTTGACCAACCATAACACGAGTCACAAACGGTCAGGAGAGGAAACAATGATATGAGAATATCGGTTCTCAAGTGCCAAGTACAACGACCTTCAGTCAGTAGTAGCACGGTGTGGCTACCGTGCACAACGACCGACCAAAGTAGGCATATGTACTGCCTTTGACCAAAGAAATCCGCTGTGTGTGGTCAACGTTGACAACTCATAATACGAGTCACAAATGGTCAGAGGAGGAAACAATGGTTTGAGAACACCAAGTATCAAATAGCAAGCACAAGGGGCTTCAATACGCTGTGGCACGGTGTGGAGACCATGCACGATGACCAACCAAAGTAGGCATATGTCACTCACCATGCCCAAATAATGTCACTAAGTGTGGTAAACTTTGACAACTCACAACACGAGTCACAAAGGGTCAGGGTGGAAGGTAATGGTTTGTGAATACTAGGTATCTACTAGCAAGTACAAATACCTTCAATATGTAGTGGCACAATGTGGCTTCAATGCACAGTGACCAACCAAAGTATGCATATGTCACTGACCATGACGAAATAATTTCACTTCATGTGGTCAACGTTGAAAACCCATAACACGAGTCACAAATGGTCGGAGGGGAAAACAATGGGTTGGGATCACTCCTTATCAACTAGCAAGTACAAAGACCTTCAACAATCAGTGGCACGGTATGGCTAGCGTGCACAGTGACCAACCAAAGGATGCATGCGTCACTGACTACGACCGAATAAGTCCAGTATGTGTGGTCAACATTGACAACTCATAACACGAGTCACAAACGGTCAGAGGGAGAGACAATGGTTTGGGAAGCCTATGTATTGACTAGAAAGGACAAAGAACTTCAATACGTAGTGGCACGGTGTGGCTAATATGCACACCAAACAACCATACTATGCATATTTCACTGATCATGACCACAGAATTTCAATATGGGTGGTCAACGTTGACCAACCATAACACGAGTCACAAACGGTCACGACAGGAAACAATGCTATGGGAATATCGGTTCTCAACTACCAATTACAACGACCTTCAGTCACTAGTAGCACAGTGTGGCTACCATGCACAATGACCAACCAAAGTACGCATATGTACTGCTTTTGACGAAAGAAATCCGCTGTGTGTTGTCAACGTTGACAACTCATAATGCGAGTCACAAATGGTCAAAGGGGGAAACAATGGTTTGAGAACACCAATTATGAAATAGCAAGCACAAGGGGCTTCAATACGCTGTGGCACGGTGTGGAGACTATGCACGATGACCAACCAAAGTAGGCATATGTCACTGAACATGAGCAAATAATGTCACTTAGTGTGGTAAACTTTGACAACTCACAATACGACTCACAAATGGTCAGGGTGGAAGGAAGTGGCTTGTGAATACTAGTTATCGACTAGCAAGTACAAATACCTTCAATATGTAGTGGCACAATGTGGCTTCAATGCACAGTGACCAACCAAAGTATGCATATGTCACTGACCATGACGAAAGAATTTCACTTCATGTGGTCAACGTTGAAAATGCATAACACGAGTCACAAATGGTCAGAGGGGAAAAGAATGGGTTGGGAACACTAGTTATCAAATAGGAAGTACAAAGACCTTCAACAAGCAGTGGCACGGTATGGCTAGCGTGCACAGTGACCAACCAAAGGATGCATACGTCATTGACTACGACCGAATGAGTCCACTATATGTTGTCAACATTGAGAACTCATAACACGAGTCACAAATGGTCAGATGGAGAGACAATGGTTTGGGAAGCCTATGTATTGACTAGAAAGGACAAAAAACTTCAATACGTAGTGGCACGGTGTGGCTAATATGCACACCAAACAACCAAACTAGACATATGTCACTGATCATGACCAGAGAATTTCAATATGGGTGGTCAACGTTGACCAACCATAACACGAGTCACAAACGGTCAGGAGAGGAAACAATGCTATGAGAATATCGGTTCTCAACTACCAAGTACAACGACCTTCAGTTAGTAGTAGCACGGTGTGGCTACCATGCACAGTGACCGACCAAACTAGGCATATGTACTGCCTTTGACCAAAGAAATCCGCTCTGTGTGGTCAACGTTGACAACTCATAATACGATTCAGAAATGGTGAGAGGGGGAAACAATGGTTTGGGAAAACCAAGTATCACATAGCAAGCACAGGGGGCTTCAATACGTTGTGGCACGGTGTGGATACCATGCATGATGACCAACCAAAGTAGGCATATGTCACTGACCATGACCAAATAATGTCACTAAGTGTGGTAAACTTTGACAACTCACAACACGAGTCACAAATGGTCAGGGTGGAAGGTAATGGTTTGTGAATACTAGTTATCGACTAGCAAGTACAAATATCTTCAATATGTAGTGGCACATTGTGGCTTCAATGCACAGTGACCAACCAAAGTATGCATATGTCACTGACCATGACGAAAGAATTTCACTTCATGCGGTCAACGTTGAAAACGCATGACACGAGTCACAGATGGTCAGAGGGGAAAACAATGGGTTGAGAACATCAGTTATCAACTAGCAAGTACAAAGACCTTCAACAAGCAGTGGCACGGTATGGCTAGCGTGCACAGTGACCAACCAAAGGATGCATACGTCACTGATTACGACCGAATAAGTCCACTATGTGTGGTCAACATTGACAACTCATAACACGAGTCACAAATGGTCAGAGGGAGAGACAATGATTTGGGAAGCCTATGTATTGACTAGAAAGGACAAAGAACTTCAATACGCAATGGCACGGTGTGGCTAATATGCACACCAAACATCCAAACTAGGCATATGTCACTGATCATGACCAGAGAATTTCAATATGGGCGGTCAACGTTAACCAACCATAACACGAGTCACAAACGGTCAGGAGAGGAAACAATGCTATGGGAATATCGGTTCTCAACTACCAAGTACAACGAATTTCAGTCAGTAGTAGCACGGTGTGGCTACCATGCACAATGACCGACCAAAGTAGGCATATGTACTGCCTTTGACCAAAGAAATCCGCTGCGTGTGGTCAACGTTTACAACTCATAATACGAGTCACAAATGGTCAGAGGGGGAAACAATGGTTTGGGAACACCAAGTATCAAATAGCAAGCACAAGGGGCTTCAATACGTTGTGGCACGGTGTGGAGACCATACACGATGACCAACCAAATTAGGCATATGTCACTGACCATGACCAAATAATGTCACTAAGTGTGGTAAACTTTGACAACTTACAACACGAGTCACAAATGGTCAGGGTGGAAGGTAATGGTTTGTGAATACTAGTTATCGACTAGCAAGTACAAATACCTTCAATATGTAGCGGCACAATGTGGCTTCAATGCACAGTGACAAACCAAAGTATGCATATGTCACTAACCATGACCAACAAAGTTCACTTCATGTGGTCAACGTTGAAAACGCATAACATGAGTCACAAATGGTCAGAGGGGGAAACAATGGGTTGGGAACACTAGTTATTAACTAGCAAGTACTAAGACCTTCAACAAGTAGTGGCACGGTATAAATAGCGTGTACAGTGACCAACCAAAGGATGCATACGTCACTGACTATGACCGAATAAGTCCACTATGTGTGGTCAACATTGACAACTCATAACACGAGTCACAAATGGTCAGAGGGAGAGACAATGGTTTGGGAACCCTATGTATTGACTAGAAAGGACAAATAACTTCAATACGTAGTGGCACGGTGTGGCTTATATGCACACCAAACAACCAAACTAGGTATATGTCACTGATCATGACCAGAGAATTTCAATATGGGTGGTCAACGTTGACCAACCATAACACGAGTCACAAACGGTCAGGANACTAGCAAGTACAAAGACCTTCAACAAGCAGTGGCACGGTATGGCTAGCGTGCACAGTGACCAACCAAAGGATGCATACGTCACTGACTACGACCGAATAAGTCCACTATGTGTGGTCAACATTGACAACTCATAACACGAGTCACAAATGGTCAGAGGGAGAGACAATGGTTTGGGAACCCTATGTATTGACTAGAAAGGACAAATAACTTCAATACGTAGTGGCACGGTGTGGCTTATATGCACACCAAACAACCAAACTAGGTATATGTCACTGATCATGACCAGAGAATTTCAATATGGGTGGTCAACGTTGACCAACCATAACACGAGTCACAAATGGTCAGGAGAGGAAACAATGCTATGGGAATATCCGTTCTGAACAACCAAGCACAACGACCTTCAGTCAGTAGTAGCACGGTGTGGCTGCCATGCACAATGACCGACCAAAGTAGGCATATGTACTGCCTTTGACCAAAGAAATCCGCTGTGTGTGGTCAACGTTTACAACTCATAATACGAGTCACAAATGGTCAGAGGGGGAGACAATGGTTTGGGAACACCAAATATCACATAGCAAGCACAAGGGGCTTCAATACGCTGTGGCACGGTGTGGATGCCATGCACGATGACCGACCAAAGTATGCATATGTCACTGACCATGACCAAATAATGTCACTAAGTGTGGTAAACTTTGACAACCCACAGCACGACTCACAAATGGTCAGTGTGGAAGGTAATGGTTTGTGAAAACAAGTTATCAACTAGCAAGTACAAATACCTTCAATATGTAGTGGCACAATGTGGCTTCAATGCACACTGACCAACCAAAGTATGCATATGTCACTAACCATGACCAACAAATTTCATTTCATGTGGTCAACGTTGAAAACGCATAACACGAGTCACAAATGCTCAGAGGGGAAAACAATGGGTTGGGAACACTAGTTATCAACTAGCAAGTACAAAGACCTTCAACAAGCAGTGGCACGGTATGGCTAGCGTGCACAGTGACCAACCAAAGGATGCATACGTCACTGACTACGACCGAATAAGTCCACTATGTGAGGTCAACATTGACAACTCATAACACGAGTCACAAATGGTCAAGAGAGGAAAGGATGCTATGGGAATATCGGTTCTCAACTACCAAGTACAACGACCTTCAGTCAGTAGTAGCACGGTGTGGCTACCATGCACAATGACCGACCAAAGTAGGGATATGTACTGCCTTTGACCAAAGAAATCCGCTGTGTGTGGTCAACGTTGACAACTCATAATACGAGTCACAAATGGTCAGAGGGGGAAACAATGGTTTGAGAACACCAAGTATCAACTAGCAAGCACAAGGGGCTTCAATACGCTGTGGTACGGTGTGGAGACCATGCACGATGACCAACCAAAGTAGGCATATGTCACTGACCATGACCAAATAATGTCACTAAGTGTGGTAAACTTTGACAACTCACAACACGACTCGCGAATGGTCAGGGTAAGAGGTAATGGATTGTGAATACTAGTTATCGACTTGCAAGTACAAATACCTTCAATATGTAGTGGCACAATGTGGTTTCAATGCACAGAGACCAACCAAAGTATGCATATGTCACTAACCATTACCAACAAATTTCACTTCATGTGGTCAACGTTGAAAACGCATAACATGAGTCACAAATGGTCAGAGGGGAAAACAATGGGTTGGGAACACTAGTTATCAACTAGCAAGTACAAAGACCTTCAACAAGGAGTGGCACAGTATGGCTAGCGTGCACAGTGACAAACCAAAGGATGCATACGTCACTGACTACGACCGAATAAGTCCACTATGTGTGGTCAATATTGACAACTCATAACACGAGTCACAAACAGTCAGGAGAGGAAAGGATGCTATGGGAATATCGGTTCTCAACTACCAAGTAAAACGACCTTCAGTCAGTAGTAGCACGGTGTGGCTACCATGCACAATGACCGACCAAAGTAGGGATATGTACTGCCTTTGACCAAAGAAATCCGCTGTGTGTGGTCAACATTGACAACTCATAATACGAGTCACAAATGGTAAGAGGGGGAAACAATGGTTTGGGAACACCAAGTATCAAGTAGCAAGCACAAGGGGCTTCAATACGTTGTGGCACGGTGTGGAGACCATGCACGATGTCCAACCAAAGTAGGCATATGTCACTGACCATGAGAAAATAATGTCACTAAGTGTGGTAAACTTTGACAACTCACAACACGAGTCACAATTGGCCAGGGGGGGATATAATGGTTTGTGCATACTAGTTATCGACTATCAAGAACAAATGCCTTCAATATGTAGTGGCACACTGTGGATTCAATGCACAGTGACCAACCAAAGTATGCATATGTCACTAACCATGACCAAAAAAATTCACTTCATGTGGTCAACATTGAAAATGCATAACACGAGTCACAAATGGTCAGAGGGGGAAACAATGGGTTGGGAACACTAGTTTTCAACTAGCAAGTACAAAGACCTTCAAAAAACAGTGGCACAGTATGGCTAGCGTGCACAGTGACCAACCAAAGCATGCATACGTCACTGACTACGACTCAATAAGTCCACAATTTGTGGTCAACATTGACAACTCAGAACACGAGTGACAAATGGTCAGAGGGAGAGAAAATGGTTTGGGAAGCCTATGTATTGGCTAGAAAGGACAAGGAACTTCAATACGAAGTGGCACGGTGTGGCTAATATGCACACCAAACAATCAAACTAGGCATATGTCACTGATCATGACCAGAGAATTTCAACATGGGTGGTCAACGTTGACCGACCATAACACGAGTCACAAACGGTCAGGAGAGGAAACAATGCTATGAGAATATCGGTTCTCAACTACCAATTACAACGACCTTCAGTCAGTAGTAGAACGGTGTGGCTACCATGCACAATGTCCGACCAAAGTAGGCATATGTGCTGCCTTTGACCAAAGAAATCCGCTGTGTGTGGTCTACGTTGACAACTCATAATACGAGTCACAAATGGTCAGAGGGGGAAACAATGGGTTGGGAACACCAAGTATCACATAGCAAGCACAAGGGGCTTCAATACGTTGTGGCACGGTGTGGAGACCATGCACGATGACCAAGCAAAGTAGGCATATGTCACTGACCATGACCAAATAATGTCACTAAGTGTGGTAAACTTTGACAACTCACAACACGAGTCACAATTGGTGAGGGTGGAAGGTAATGGTTTTTGAATACTAGTTATCTACTAGCAAGTACAAATACCTTCAATATGTAGTGGCACAATGTGGCTTCAATGCACAGTGACCAACCAAAGTATGCATATGTCACTGACCATGACGAAAGAATTTCACTTTATGTGGTCAACATTGAAAACGCATAACACGAGTCACAAATGGTCAGAGGGGAAAACAATGGGTTGGGAACACTAGTTATCAACTAGCAAGTACAAAGACCTTCAGCAAGCAGTGGCACGGTATGGCTAGCGTGCACAGTGACCAACCAAAGGATGCATACGTCACTGACTACGACCGAATACGTCCACTATGTGTGGTCAACATTGACAACTCATAACATGAGTCACAAATGGTCAGAGGGAGAGACAATGGTTTGGGAAGCCTATGTATTGGCTAGAAAGGACAGAGATCTTCAATACGTAGTGGCACGGTGTGGCTAATATGCACACCAAACAATCACTCTAGGCATATGTCACTGATCATGACCAGAGAATTTCAATATGGGTGGTCAACATTGACCAACCATAACACGAGTCACAAACGGTCAGGAGAGGAAACAATGCTATGAGAACATCGGCTCTCAACTACCAATTACAATGACCTTCAGTCAGTAGTAGCACGGTGTGGCTACCATGCACAATGACCGACCAAAGTAGGCATATGTACTGCCTTTGACCAAAGAAATCCGCTGTGTGTGGTCAACGTTGACAACTCATAATACAAGTCACAAATGGTCAGAGGGGGAAACAATGGTTTGGGAACATCAAGTATCACATAGCAAGCACAAGGGGCTTCAATACACTGTGGCATGGTGTGGAGACCATGCAGGATGACCAACCAAAGTAGGCATATGTCACTGACCATGACGAAAGAATTTCACTTCATGTGGTCAACGTTGAAAACGCATAACACGAGTCACAAATGGTCAGAGGGGAAAACAATGGGTTGGGAACATTAGATATCAACTAGCAAGTACAAAGACCTTCAACAAGCAATGGCACTGTATGGCTAGCGTGCACAGTGACCAACCAAAGGATGCATACGTCACGGACTACGACCGAATAAGTCCACTATGTGTGGTCAACATTGACAACTCATAACACGAGTCACAAATGGTCAGAGGGAGAGACAATGGTTGGGGAAGCCTATGTATTGACTAGAAAGGACAAATAACTTCAATACGTAGTGGCACGGTGTGGCTAATATGCACACCAAACAACCAAACTAGGCATATGTCACTGATCATGACCAGGGAATGTCAATATGGGTGGTCAACGTTGACCAACCATAACACGAAACACAGATGGTCAGGACAGGAAACAATGCTATGGGAATATCGATTCTCAACTACCAAGTATAACGACCTTCAGTCAGTAGTAGCACAGTGTGCCTACCATGCACAATGACTGACCAAAGTAGGCATATGTCCTGCATTTGACCAAAGAAATCCGATGTGTGTGGTCAACGTTTACAACTCATAATACGAGTCACAAATGGTCAGAGGGGGGAACAATAGTTTGGGAACACCAAGTATCACATAGCAAGCACAAGGGGCTTCAATACGTTGTGGCACGGTGTGGAGACCATGCATGGTGACCAACCAAAGTAAGCATATGTCATTGACCATGACCAAATAATGTCACTAAGTGTGGTAAACTTTGACAACTCACAACACGACTCACAAATGGTCAGGGTGGAAGGTAATGGTTTGTGAATACTAGTTATCGACTAGCAAGTACAAATGTCTTCAATATGTAGTGGCACAATGTGGCTTCAATGCACAGTCACCAACCAGAGTATGCATATGTCACTAACCATGACAAAAGAATTTCACTTCATGCGGTCAACGTTGAAAATGCATGACACGAGTCACAAATGGTCAGAGGGGAAAACAATGGGTTGAGAACATCAGTTATCAACTAGCAAGTACAAAGACCTTCAACAAGCAGTGGCATGGTATGGCTAGCGTGCACAGTGACCAACCAAAGGATGCATACGTCACTGACTACGACCGAATAAGTCCACTTTGTGTGGTCAAAATTGACAACTCATAACACGAGTCACAAATGGTCAGAGGGAGAGACAATGGTTTGCGAAGCCTATGTATTGACTAGAAAGGACAAAGAACTTCAATACATAGTGGCACGGTATGGCTAATATGCACACCAAACAACCAAACTAGGCATGTATAACTGATCATGACCAGGGAATTTCAAGATGGGTGGTCAACGTTGACCAACCATAACACGAGTCAAAGACGGTCAGGACAGGAAACAATGCTATGGGAATATTGATTCTCAAATACCAAGTATAACGACCTTCAGTCAGTAGTAGCACGGTGTGGCTACCATGCACAATGACTGACCAAAGTACGCATATGTCCTGCGTTTGACCAAAGAAATCCGCTGTGTGTTGTCAACGTTGACAACTCATAATACGAGTCACAAATGGTCAGAGGGGGGAACAATGGTTTGAGAGCACCAAGTATCAAATAGCAAGCACACGGGGCTTCAATACGCTGTGGCACGGTGTGGAGACCGTGCACGATGACCAACCAAAGTAGGCATATGTCACTGACCATGGGCAAAAAAAGGCACTAAGTGTGGTAAACTTTGACAACTCATAACACGAGTCACAAATGATCAGGGTGGAAGATAATGGTTCGTGCATACTAGTTATTGAATAGCGAGTACAGATACCTTCAATATGTAGTGGCACAATGTGGCTTCAATGCACAGTGACCAACCAAAGTATGCATATGTCACTAACCATGACCAACAAATTTCACTTCATGTGGTCAACGTTGAAAACGCATAACACGAGTCACAAATGGTCAGAGGGGAACACAAAGGGTTGGGAACACTAGTTATCAACTAGCAAGTACAAATACCTTCAACAAGTAGTGGCACTGTATGGCTAGCGTGCACAGTGACCAACCAAAGGATCCATACGTCACTGACTACGACCGAATAAGTCCACTATGTGTGGTCAACATGGACAACTAATAACACGAGTCACAAATGGTCAGAGGGAGAGACAATGGTTTGGGAAGCCTATGTATTGACTATAAAGGACAAAGAACTTCAATACGTAGTGGCACGGTGTGGCTAATATGCACACCAAACAACCAAACTAGGTATATGTCACTGATCATGACCAGAGAAGTTCAATATGGGTGGTCAACGTTGACCAACCATAACACGAGTCACACACGGTCAGGAGAGAAAACAATGCTATGGGAATATTGGTTCTCAACTACCAAGTACAACAACTTTCAGTCAAGAGTAGCACGGTGTGGCTACCATGCACAATGACCGACCAAAGTAGGCATATGTACTGCCTTTGACCAAAGAAATCCGCTGTGTGTTGTCAACGTTTACAACTCATACTACGAGTCACAAATGGTCAGAGGGGGGAACAATAGTTTGGGAACACCAAGTATCACATAGCAAGCACAAGGGGCTTCAATACGTTGTGGCACGGTGTGGAGACCATGCATGGTGACCAACCAAAGTAGGCATATGTCACTGACCATGACCAAATAATGTCACTAAGTGTGGTAAACTTTGACAACTCACAACACGACTCACAAATGGTCAGGGTGGAAGGTATTGGTTTGTGAATACTAGTTATCGACGAGCAAGTACAAATATCTTCAATATGTAGTGGCACAATGTGGCTTCAATGCACAGTGACCAACCAAAGTATGCATATGTCACTAACCATGACGAAAGAATTTCACTTCATGCGGTCAACGTTGAAAACGCATGACACGAGTCACAAATGGTCAGAGGGGAAAACAATGGGTTGAGAACATCAGTTATCAACTAGCAAGTACAAAGACCTTCAACAAGCAGTAGCACGGTATGGCTAGCTTGCATAGTGACCAACCAAAGGATACATACGTCACCGACTACGACCAAAAAAGTCCACTATGTGTGGTCAACATTGACAACTCATTACACGAGTCACAAATGGTCACAGGGAGAGACAATGATTTGGGAAGCCTATGTATTGACTAGAAAGGACAAATAACTTCAATACGCAGTGGCACGGTGTGGCTAATATGCACACCAAACAACCAAACTAGGCATATGTCACTGATCATGACCAGAGAATTTCAATATGGGTGGTCAACGTTGACCAACCATAACACGAGTCACAAATGGTCAGGAGGGGAAACAATGCTATGGGAATATCGGTTCTCAACTACCAAGTACAACGACCTTCATTCAGTAGTAGCTCGGTGTGGCTACCATCCACAATGACCGACCAAAGTAGGCATATGTATTGCCTTTGACCAAAGAAATCCGTTGTGTGTGGTCAACGTTGACAACTCATAATATGAGTCACAAATGGTCAGAGGGGGAAACAAAGGTTTGAGAACACCAAGTATCACATAGCAAGCACAGGGGGTTTCAATACATTGTGGCACGGTGTGGAGACCATGCACGATGACCAACCAAAGTATGCATATGTCACTGACCATGACCAAACAATGTCACTAAGTGTAGTAAACTTTGACAACTCACAAAACGAGTCACAAATGGTCAGGGTGGAAGGTAATGTTTCGTGAATACTAGTTATCTACTAGCAATTACACATACCTTCAATATGTAGTGACACAATGTGGCTTCAATGCACAGTGACCAACGAAAGTTTGCATATGTCACTGACCATGACGAAAGAATTTCACTTCATGTGGTCAAGGTGTAAAATGCATAACACAAGTCACAAATGGTCAGAGGGGAAAACAATGGGTTGGGAACACTAGTTATCAACTAGCAAGTACAAAGACCTTCAACAAGCAGTGGCACGGTATGGCTAGCATGCACAGTGACCAACCAAAGGATGCATAGGTCACTGACTACGACCGAATACGTCCACTATCGGTGGTCAACGTTGACAACACATAGCACGAGTCACAAATGGTCAGAGGGAGAGACAATGGTTTGGGAAGCCTATGTATTGACTAGAAAGGACAAAGAACTTCAATACGTAGTGGCACGGTGTGGCTAATTTGCACACTAAACAACCAAACTAGGCATATGTCACTGATCATGACCAGAGAATGTCAATATGGGTGGTCAACGTTGACCAACCATAACACGAGTCACAAACGGTCAGGAGAGGAAACAATG
>SZWC01000362.1:227352-249654 GCA_023375785.1 Penium margaritaceum
TCAATATGGGTGGTCAACGTTGACCAACCATAACACGAGTCACAAACGGTCAGGAGAGGAAACAATGGTATGAGAATACTGGTTCTCAACTACCAAGTACAATGACCTTCAGTCAGTAGTAGCACAGTGAGGCTACCATGCACAATGTCCGACCAAAGTGGGCATATGTACTGCCTTTGACCAAAGAAATCCGCTGTGTGTGGTCAACGTTGACAACTCATAATACGAGTCACAAATGGTCAGAGGGGGAAACAATAGTTTGGGAACACCAATCGTCACATAGCAAGCACAAGGGGCTTCAATACGTTGTGGCACGGTGTGGAGACAATGCACGATGACCAACCAAAGTAGGCATATGTCACTGACCATGACCAAATTATGTCACTAAGTGTAGTAAACTTTGACAACTCACAACACGAGTCACAATTGGTCAGGGTGGAAGGTACTGGTGTGTGAATACTAGTTATCTACTAGCAAGTACAAATACCTTCAATATGTAGTGGCACAATGTGGCTTCAATGCACAGTGACCAACCAAAGTATGCATATGTCACTAACCATGACGAAAGAATTTCACTTCATGTGGTCAACGTTGAAAACGCATCACACGAGTCACAAATGGTCAGAGGGGAAAACAATGGATTGGGAACACTAGTTATCAACTAGCAAGTACAAAGACCTTCAACAAGCAGTGGCACGGTATGGCTAGCATGCACAGTGACCAACCAAAGGATGCATACGTCACTGACTACGACCGAATACGTCCACTATCGGTGGTCAACGTTGACAACACATAGCACGAGTCACAAATGGTCAGAGGGAGAGACAATGGTTTGGGAAGCCTATGTATTGACTAGAAAGGACAAAGAACTTCAATACGTAGTGGTACGGTGTGGCTAATTTGCACACTAAACAACCAAACTAGGCATATGTCACTGATCATGACCAGAGAATGTCAATATGGGTGGTCAACGTTGACCAACCATAACACGAGTCACAAACGGTCAGGAGAGGAAACAATGCTATGGGAATATCGGTTCTCAACTACCAAGTACAATGACCTTCAGTCAGTAATAGCACGGTGTGGCTACCATGCACAATGACCGACNACAACTCATAATACGAGTCACAAATGGTCAGAGGGGGAAACAATGGTTTGGGAACACCAAGTATCAAATAGCAAGCACAAGGGGCTTCAATACGTTGTGGCACGGTGTGGAGACCATACACGATGACCAACCAATGTAGGCATACCTCACTGACCATGACCAAATAATGTCACTAAGTGTGGTAAACTTTGAAAACTCACAACACGAGTCACAATTGGTCAGGGTGGGATATAATGGTTTGTGCATACTAGTTATCGACTAGCAAGAACAAATACCTTGAATATGTAGTGGCACAATGGGGCTTCAATGCACAGTGACCAACCAAAGTATGCATATGTCACTAACCATGACCAACAAATTTCACTTCATGTGGTCAACGTTAAAAATGCATAACACCAGTCACAAATGGTCAGAGGGGGAAACTATGGGTTGGGAACACTAGTAATCAACTAGCAAATACAAAGACCTTCAACAAGCAGTGGCACGGTATGGCTAGCGTGCACAGTGACCAACCAAAGGATGCATACGTCACTGACTACGACCGAATAAGTCCACTATTTGTGGTCAACATTGACAACTCGGAACACGAGTCACAAATGGTCAGAGGGAGAGACAATGGTTTGGGAAGCCTATGTATTTGCTAGAATGGACAAGGAACTTCAATACGTAGTGGCACGGTGTGGCTAATATGCACACCAAACAGTCAAACTAGGCATATGTCCCTGATCATGACCAGAGAATTTCAACATGGGTGGTAAACGTTGACCAACCATAACACGAGTCACAAACGGTCAGGAGAGGAAACAATGGTATGAGAATATCGGTTCTCAACTACCAAGTACAATGACCTTCAGTCAGTAGTAGCACAGTGTGGCTACCATGCACAATGTCCGACCAAAGTAGGCATATGTACTGCCTTTGACCAAAGAAATCCGCTGTGTGGTCAACGTTGACAACTCATAATACGAGTCACAAATGGTCAGAGGGGGAAACAATAGTTTGGGAACACCAATCGTCACATAGCAAGCACAAGGGGCTTCAATACGCTGTGGCACAGTGTGGAGACCATGCACGATGACCAACCAAAGTAGGCATATGTCACTGACCATGAGCAAATAATGTCACTAAATGTGGTAAACTTTGACAACTCATAACACGAGTCACAAGTGGTCAGGGTGGAAGATAATGGTTTGTGCATACTAGTTATTGACTAGCAAGTACAAATACCTTCAATATGTAGTGGAACAATGTGGCTTCAATACACATTGACCAACCAAAGTATGCATATGTCACTAACCATGACCAACAAATTTCACTTCATGTGGTCAACGTTGAAAACGCATAACACGAGTCACAAATGGTAAGAGGGGAAAACAATGGGTTGGGAACACTAGTTATCAAATCGCAAGTACAAAGACCTTCAAGAAGGAGTGGCACGGCATGGCTAGCGTGCACAGTGACCAACCAATGGATGCATACGTCATTGACTACGACCGAATAAGTCCACTATGTGTGGTCAACATTGACAACTCATAACACGAGTCACAAATGGTCAGAGGGAGAGACAATGGTTTGTGAAGCCTATGTATTGACTAGAAAGGACAAATAAATTCAAGACGTAGTGGCACGCTGTGGCTAATATGCACACCAAACAACCAAACTAGGTATATGTCACTGATCATGACCAGAGAATTTCAATATGGGTGGTCAACGTTGACCAACCATAACAAGAGGCACAAACGGTCAGGAGAGGAAACAATGCTATGGGAATATCGGTTCTCAACTACTAAGTACAATGACTTTCAGTCAATAGTAGCACGGTGTGGCTACCATGCACAATGACCGACCAAAGTAGGCATATGTACTGCCTTTGACCAAAGACATCCGCTTTGTGTGGTCAACGTTTACAACTCATAATACGAGTCACAAATGGTCAGAGGGGGAAACAATAGTTTGGGAACACCAAGTATCACATAGCAAGCACAAGGGGTTTCAATACGTTGTGGCAGGGTGTGGAGACCATGCATGATGACCAACCAAAGTAGGCATATGTCACTGACCATGACCAAATAATGTCACTAAGTGTGGTAAACTTTGACAACTCACAACACGACTCACAAATGGTCAGGGTGGAAGGTAATGGTTTGTGAATACTAGTTATCGACTAGCAAGTACAAATATCTTCAATATGTAGTGGCACTATGTGGCTTCAATGCACAGTGACGAACCAAAGTATGCATATGTCACTGACCATGACGAAAGAATTTCACTTCATGCGGTCAACGTTGAAAACGCATGACACGAGTCACAAATGGTCAGAGGGGGAAACAATGGGTTAAGAACATCAGTTATCAACTAGCAAGTACAAAGACCTTCAACAAGAAGTGGCATGGTATGGCCAGCGTGCACAGTGACCAACCAAAGGATGCATACGTCACTGACTACGACCGAATAAGTCCACTATGTGTGGTCAACATTGACAACTCATAACACAAGACACAAATGGTCAGAGTGAGAGATAATGATTTGGGAAGCATATGTATTGACTAGAAAGGACAAAGAACTTCAATACGCAGTGGCACGGTGTGCCTAATATGCACACCAAACAACCAAACTAGGCATATGTCACTGATCATGACCAGAGAATTTCAATATGGGTGGTCAACGTTGACCAACCATAACACGAGTCACAAACGGTCAGGAGAGGAAACAATGCTATGGGAATACTGGTTCTCAACTACCAAGTACAACGACCTTCAGTCAATAGTAGCACGGTGTGGCTACCATGCACAATGACCTATCCAAGTAGGCATACATCACTGCTCATGACCAAAGAATTTTAGTGTGTGTGGTCAATGTTCACAACTCATAATACAAGTAAAACATGGGCAGAGGGAGAAACAATGGTTTGAGAATACTTGGTATCGACTAGCAAGTACAAAGACCTTCGATAAGTGGTGGCACGGTGTGGCTACCATGCACAATGACCAACCAAAGTATTATTGTGTCACTGAATATCATAAAAAGAGTTTCACTGTGTGTTGTCAACATCCCTTCTTACGGCTGGTCAATCGGAGCAATGGTTGAGAGGTTATTCAAGGTCGAAGTTGCAAAATACACAATTTCTTCTGGGTCAATTTTTTATGAATAACTAAATTTGTTATCATTCATAATTTTGAAAACTACCCTCTAATCTTACACCCCCTTATTTTATGCCCTTTACCCATAGGAACCCTTGTAATGTCATTTGGACATCATATGAACACCATGCGAGTTGGCTTAGTGCTTATAGAGTTTGATTCTGGAGCGATAGGTCATAGGTTTGAATCCTCGTACGAGTAATATAGAATAGGCTCGCGACCTGGAGGGGGGGGTGTTGTGATACCTCAACTCTACCTTCGAGCCTAAGCCATTGTGGGGTAGGGGGGGTGTCATAATGCGGTCGCAAATCTGTCCTCCAGGTCGTCCACGGAACACCCCTCTAGGGGGGGTGGAAGGGAGTATTCCAGTGAAGGCACCTACGCGTAACAAATAAACAAAAACCGACCTGGTGTGAGAGGGAGAAACCATTTGCTATTTATTGACTAGCAAGTGCAAATACTTTCAACAAGTAGTGGGACGGTGTGGCTACCATGCACAATGAACAACAAGATTAGGCATGTGCCACTTACCATGACCAAATAATCTTACTATGTGTTGTCAACGTTGACAACCCATAATATGGGTCCCGAATTGTCAGACGGGGAAATAATGGGTTGGGAATACTATATACCAACTACCAAGTACAACAACCTTCAGTCAGTAGTAGCACGGTGTGGCTACCATGCACAATGACCGACCAAAGTAGGCATATGTACTGCCTTTGACCAAAGGAATCCGCTGTGTGTGGTCAACGTTGACAACTCATAATACGAGTCACAAATGGTCAGAGGGGGAAACAATGGTTTGGGAACACCAAGTATCAAATAACAAGCACAAGGGGCTTCAATACGCTGTGGCACGGTGAGGAGACCACGCACAATGACCAACCAAAGTAGGCACATGTCACTGACCATGACCAAAAAATTTCACTAAGTGTGGTAAATTTTGACAACTCACAACACGAATCACAAATGATCAGGGTGGAAGGTAATGGATTGTGAATACTAGGTATCGACTAGCAAGTACAAATACCTTCAATATGTAGTGGCACAATGTGGCTTCAATGCACAGTGACCAATCAAAGTATGCATATGTCACTGACCACGACGAAAGAAATTCACTTAATGTGGTCATTGTTGAAAACACGTAACACGAGTCACAAATGGTCAGGGGGGAAAACAATGGGTTGGGAACAATAGTAATCAACTAGCAAGTACAAAGACCTTCAACAAGCAGTGGCACGGTATAGCTAGCGTGCACAGTGACCAGCCAAAGGATGCATACGCCACTGACTACGACCGAATAAATACACTATGTGTGGTCAACATTGACAACTCATAACACGAGTCACAAATGATCAGAGGGAGAGACAATGGTTTGGGAAGCCTATGTATTGACTAGAAAGGACAAGGAACTTCAATACGCAGTGGCACGGTGTGGCTAATATGCACACCAAACAACCAAACTAGGCATATGTCGCTGATCATGAGCAGAGAATTTCAATATGGGTGGTCAACGTTGACCAACCATAACACGAGTCAGAAATGGTCAGGACAGGAAACAATGCTATGGGAATATTGGTTTTCAACTACCAAGCACAACGACCTTCAGTCAGTAGTAGCACGCTGTGGCTACCATGCACAATGACCGACCAAAGTAGGCATATGTACTGCCTTTGACCAAAGAATTCTGCTGTGAGTGGTCAACGTTGACAACTCATAATACGAGTCACAAATGGTCAGAGGGGGAAACCATGGTTTGGGAACACCAAGTATCAAATAGCAAGCACAAGGGGCTTCAATACGTTGTGGCACGGTGTGGAGACCATGCACGATGACCAACCAAAGTAGGCATATGTCAATGACCATGAGAAAATAATGTCACTAAGTGTGGTAAACTTTGACAACTCATAACACGAGTCACAAATGGTCAGGGTGGACGATAAGGGTTTGTGTATACTAGTTATCGACTAGCAAGTACAAATACCTTCAGTATGTAGTGGCACAATGTGGCTTCAATGCACAGTGACCAACCAAAGTATGCATATGTCACTAACCATGACCAACAAATTTCACTTCATGTGGTCAACGCTGAAAATGCATAACACGAGTCACAAGTGGTCAGACGGGAAAACAATGGGTTGGGAACACTAGTTATCAACTAGCAAGTACAAAGACCTTCAACAAGCAGTGGCACGGCATGGATAGCGTGCACTGTGACCAACCAAAGGATGCATACGTCACTGACTACGACTGAATAAGTCCACTATGTGTTGTCAACATTGAAAACTCATAACACGAGTCACAAATGGTCAGAGGGAGAGACAATGGTTTGGGAAGCCTATGTATTGGCTAGAAAGGACAAAGAACTTCAATACGTAGTGGCACGGTGTGGCTAATATACACACCAAACAATCAAACTAGGCATATGTCACTTATCATGACCAGAGAATTTCAATATGGGTGGTCAACGTTGACCAACCATAACACGAGTCACAAACGGTCCGGAGAGGAAACAATGCTTTGAGAATATCGGTTCTCAACTACCGAGTATAACGACCTTCAGTCAGTAGTAGCACGGTGTGGCTACCATGCACAATGACCGACCAAAGTAGGCATATGTACTGCCTTTGACCAAAGAAATCCGCTCTGTGTGGTTAACGTTTACAACTCATAATACAAGTCACAAATGGTCAGAGGGGGAAACAATGGTTTGGGAACACCAAGTATCACATAGCAAGCAGAAGGGGCTTCAATACGCTGTGGCACAGTGTGGAGACCATGCACGATGACCAACCAAAGTAGGCAAATGTCACTGACCATGACCAAATAATGTCACTAAGTTTGGTAAACTTTGACAACTCACAACACGACTCACAAATGGTCAGGGTGGAAGGTAATGGTTTGTGAAACTAGTTATCGACTAGCAAGTACAAATACCTTCAATATGTAGTGGCACAATGTGGCTTCAATGCACAGTGACCAACCAAAGTATGCATATGTCACTAACCATGACGAAAGAAATTCACTTCATGTGGTCAACGTTGAAAATGCATAACACGAGTCACAAATGGTCAGAGGGGAAAACAATGGGTTGGGAACACTAGTTATCAACTAGCAAGTACAAAGACCTTCAACTAGCAGTGGCACGGTATGGCTAGCGTGCACAGTGACCAACCAAAGGATGCATACATCACTGACTACGACCGAATAAGTCCACTATGTGTGGTCAACATTGACAACTCATAACACGAGTCACAAATGGTCAGAGGGGGAAACAATGGTTTGGGAAGCCTATGTATTGACTAGAAACGACAAAGAACTTCAATACGTAGTGGCACGGTGTGGCTACCATGCACAATGACCGACCAAAGTAGGCATATGTACTGCCCTTGACCAAAGAAATCCGCTGTGTGTGGTCCACGTTGACAGCTCATAATACGAGTCACAAATGGTCAGAGGGGGAAACAATGGTTTGGGAACACCACGAATCACATAGCAAGCACAAGGGGCTTCAATACGTTGTGGCACGGTGTGGAGACCATGCACGATGACTGACCAAATAGGCATATGTCACTGACCATGACCGAATAATGTCACTAAGTGTGGTAGACTCTGACAACTCACAACACGAGTCACAAATGGTCAGGGTGGAAGGTCATGGTTTGTGAATACTAGTTATATACTAGCAAGTACAATTACCTTCAATATGTAGTGGCACAATGTGGCTTCAATGCACAGTGACCAACCAAAGTATGCAAATGTCATTGAACATGACGAAAGAATTTCACTTCATGTGGTCAACATTGAAAACGCATAACACGACTCACAAATGGTCAGAGGGGAAAACAATGGAATGGGAACACTAGTTATCAACTAGGAAGTACAATGACCTTCAACAAGCAGTGGCACGGTATGGCTAGCGTGCATAGTGACAAACCAAAGGATGCATACATCACTGACTACGACCGAATAAGTCCACTATGTGTGGTCAACATTGACAACTCATAACACGAGTCACAAATGGTCAGAGGGAGAGACAATGGTTTGGGAAGCCTATGTATTGAGAAGAAAGGACAAAGAACTTCAATACGTAGTGGCACAGTGTGGCTAATTTGCACACCAAACAACCAAACTAGGCATATGTCACTGATCATGACCAGAGAATTTAAATATGGGTGGTCAACGTTGACCAACCATAACACAAGTCACAAACGGTCAGGAAAGGAAACAATGCTATGGGAATATTGGTTCTCAACTACCAAGTACAACTATTTTCAGTTCGTAGTAGCACGGTGTGGCTACAATGCACAATGACCAACCAAAGTAGGCATATGTACTGCCTTTGACCAAAGAAATCCGTTGTGTGTGGTCAACGTTTACAACCCATAATACGAGTCACAAATGGTCAGAGGGGGGAAACAATGGTTTGAGAACACCAAGTATCAAATAGCAAGCACAAGGGGCTTCAATACGTTGTGGCACAGTGTGGAGACCATGCACGATGACCAACCAAAGTAGGTATATGTCACTGACCATGACTAAATAATGTCACTGAGTGTGGTAAACTTTGACAACTCACAACACGAGTCACAAATGGTCAGGGTGGAAGATAATGGTTTGAGAATACTAGTTATCTACTAGCAATTACAAATACCTTCAATATGTAGTGGCACAATGTGGCTTCAATGCACAGTGACCAACCAAAGTATGCATGTCACTGACCATGACGAAAGAATTTCACTTCATGTGGTCAACGTTGAAAACCCTAAACACGAGTCACAAATAGTCAGAGGGGAAAACAATGGGTTGGGAACACTAGTTATCAACTAGCAAGTACAAAGAACTTCAACAAGCAGTGGCACGGTATGGCTAGCGTGCACTGTGACCAACCAAAGGATGCATACATCACTGACTACGACCGAATAAGTCCACTATGTGTGGTCAGCATTGACAACTCATAAGACGATTCACAAATGGTCAGAGGGAGAGACAATGGTTTGGGAAGCCTATGTATTGACTTGAAAGGACAAACTTCAATACGTAAAGGCACGGTGTGGTTCATTTGCACACCAAACAACCAAACTAGGCATATGTCACTGATCATGACCAGAGAATTTCAATATGGGTGGTCAACGTTGACCAACAATAACACGAGTCACAAACGGTCAAGAAAGGAAACAATGCTATGGGAATATCGGTTCTCAACTACCAAGTACAACGACCTTCAGTCAGTAGTAGCACGGTGTGGCTACCATGCAAAATGACCGACCAAAGTAGGCATATGTACTGCCTTTGACCAAAGAAATCCTCTGTGTGTGGTCAACATTGACAACTCATAATACGAGTCACAAATGGTCAGAAGGGGCAACAATGGTTTGGGAATACTAAGTATCACATAGCAAGCACAAGGGGCTTCAATACGCTGTGGCACGGTGTGGAGACTTTGCACGATGACCAACCAAAGTAGGCATATGTCACTGACCATGACCAAACATTGTCACTAAGTGTGGTAAACATTGACAACTCATAACACGAGTCACAAATGGTCAGGGTGGAAGATAATGGTTTGTGCATACTAGTTATCGACTAGCAAGTACAAATACCTTCAATATGTAGTGGCACAATGTGGCTTCAATGCACAGATACCAACCAAAGTATGCATATGTCACTAACCATGACCAACAAATTTCACTTCATGTGGTCAACGTTGAAAATGCATAACACGAGTCACAAATGGTCAGAGGGGAAAACAATGGGTTGGGAACACTAAATATAAACTAGCAAGTACAATGACCTTCAACAAGCAGTGGCACGGTATGGCTAGCGTGCACAGTGACCAACCAAATGATGCATACGTCACTGGCTACGACCGAATAAGTCCACTATGTGTGGTCAACATTGACAACTCAGAACACGAGTCACAAACGGTCAGGAGAGGAAACAATGCTATGGGAATATTGGTTATCAACTACCAAGTACAACGACTTTCAGTCAGTAGTAGCACGGAGTGGCTACCATGCACATTGACCGACCAAAGTAGGCATATGTACTGCCTTTGACCAAAGAAATCCGTTGTGTGTGGTCAACGTTTACAACTCATAATACGAGTCACAAATGGTCAGAGGGGGAAACAATAGTTTGGGAACACCAAGTACCACATAGCAAGCACAAGGGGCTTCAATACGTTGTGGCACGGTGTGGAGACCATGCATGATGGCCAACCAAAGTAGGCATATGTCACTGACCATGACCAGATAATGTCACTAAGTGTGGTAAACTTTGACAACTCACAACACAACTCACAAATAGTCCGGGTGGAAGGTAATGGTTTGTGAATACTAGTTTTCGAGTATCAAGTACAAATATCTTCAATATGTAGTGGCACAATGTGGCTTCAATGCACAGTGACCAACCACAGTATGCATATGTCACTAACCATGACGAAAGAATTTAACTTCATGCGGTCAACGTTGAAAACGCATGACACGAGTCACAAATGGTCAGAGGGGAAAACAATGGGTTGAGAACATCAGTTATCAACTAGCAAGTACAAAGACCTTCAACAAGTAGTGGCACGGTATGGATATTGTGCACAGTGACCAACCAAAGGATGCATACGTCACTGACTACGACCGAATAAGTCCACTATGTGTGGTCAACATCGACAACTCATAACACGAGTCACAAATGGTCACAGGGAGAGACAATGGTTTGGGAAGCCTATGTATCGACTAGAAAGGACAAAGAACTTCAATACGTAGTGGCACGGTGTGGCTAATTTGTACACCAAACAACCAAACTAGGTATATGTCACTGGTCATGACCAGATAATTTCAATATGGGTGGTCAACATTGACCAACCATAACACGGGTCACAAACGGTCAGGAAAGGAAACAATGCTATGGGAATATCGGTTCTCAACTACCAAGTACAACGACCTTCAGTCAGTAGTAGCACGATGTGGCTACCATGCACAATGGCCGACCAAACTAGGCATATGTACTGCATTTGACCAAAGAAATCCGCTGTGTGTGGTCAACGTTGACAACTCATAATACGAGTCACAAATGGTCAGAGGGGGAAACAATGGTTTGAAAACACCAAGTATCAAATAGCAAGCACAGGGGGCTTCAATACGCTGTGGCACGGTGTGGAGACCATGCACGATGACCAACCAAAGTAGGCATATGTCACTCACCATGCCCAAATATTTTCACTAAGTGTGGTAAACTTTGACAACTCATAACACGAGTCACACATGGTAAGGGTGGTAGATAATGGTTTGTGAATACTAGGTATCGACTAGCAAGTACAAATACCTTCAATATGTAGTGGCACAGTGTGGCTTCAATTGACAGTGACCAACCAAAGTATGCATATGTCACTAACCATGACCAACAAAGTTCACTTCATGTGGTCAACGTTGAAAACGCATAACACGAGTTACAAATGGTCAGAGGGGAAAACAATGGATTGGGAACACTAGTTATCAACTAGCAAGTACAAAGACCTTCAACAAGCAGTGGCACGGTATGGCTAGCGTGCATAGTGACCAACCAAAGGATGCATACGTCATTGACTACGACCGAATAAGTCCACTATGTGTGGTCAACGTTGACAACTCATAACACGAGTCACAAATGGTCAGAGGGAGAGACAATGGTTTGGGAGTCCTATGTATTGACTAGAAAGGACATATAACTTCAATACGTAGTGGCACGGTGTGGCTAACATGCACACCAAACAACCAAACTAGGTATTCGTCATTGATCACGACCAGATAATTTCAATATGGGTGGTCTACGTTGACCAACCATGACACGAGTCACAAACGGTCAGGAGAGGAAACAATGCTATGGAAATATCGGTTCTGAACTACCACGAACAACGAACTTCAGTCAGTAGTAGCACGGTGTGGCTACCATGCACAATGACCTGTCAGAAGAATGCAGCAACAAGAGCAGTGGCAGCAGAAGCAAGCAGAAGCATCGGAACATTCAGGTGTACGTCAGCAGAGTGACATAGGCAAGAGCGGTCCGAGGAGTTAGTCGCAGGAGCTGATAGAGGCTGAGACGCGAGGTAGCCGAGGTAGACAGGTTGACGTTAGAGAGAGAGAGAGCTTGGCGAGAGGAGTGATGGTTGGCGGAGTGTGAGCGTTGAGCGAAGGAGCGGGAGTGACGGAGCGAATCGTTAAGTGTTGGTAAATGCAGGAGATGCAAGGAATGAGCAGAGCGAAGACACGGCGGCGAAGCCGCGGAACCAAGGGGGAACAGGATGGACAGAACTGTTCTGGTTAATTCGAGGGAATGAACATCCTCGGTAATATATCACAGAACAGGACAAAGATATCATAACCGCTTCTTCTTTGCTAGCCGGACGCGATAGCGACACGGTCGCGTTTATTAGGGGCGCCTCGTCCTTTAGGTCACTGACCGTGACCGACAGTCCGTTGGCGAGGTGGTTCGTTGTTCGCTTGGTCCGAACATGAACCTCTTATTGAGAACTCGGTTTATCCGATAGAGAGAAGACCAGTGTTGGCTTCAATATTCCGACAGCCCCATTTGAAGTCAACACTGGAGAGAAGGTGATGCGCAGGATAGATACAGGGCTAGCCAGATCTCGGAGAATCCTTCATAAGGTTGTCGGATGAGTGGGTGAAGAGAGTGGTGTGTGGTGAGGGTGAGCGCCTCTCTCAGTAGTGCTTCAGCCCAGTCTGTACCAAGAAGGGATGTTGAGTCCAGGAGACCACGCAGTACCTGTCGGAGGTTGAACCTGGAGAATTGGAGTCGTTCTAGATTGAGAAGGAGTTCAACTCTCCACTGATGGTAATGTGTTGAACCATCTCTTTTCCTGTGCAGTTGGGGGCAGTCCTCTAGGCACTCTGGAAGATGAGTGACAATGTCAATCAGTGCGCTGTTGGGTGTTGAGCAGTCAATGAAGTAGATGGACTTCACTGAGGGCTTGACATGGAGAAGAGCATTGACTGTATTGTTGCTCATGACTTGTTCCAGTGCAGGGAGTGCCGAGAGGAATTGTTGTTCTATCAAGGTCAGTTGTTGAGTTGACCTTGATGTGGATGTTGTTCCAAGAGGATACCGCCGAGAGCTCATTCTCCTTGGTATGGTCCCTTGGAGATGGAGGTGTGGAAGGTGAGTGCGGGAGGTGGATGGCGCTGCCACGACGCCTTCCTCAAAGAGTGCTCTGCCACAGCAGTCTCTATGAGTTCCAGGAGAGTGNGACTTCACTGAGGGCTGGACACGGAGAAGAGCATTGACTGTATTGTTGCTCATGACTTGTTCCAGTGCAGGGAGTGCCGAGAGGAATTGTTGTTCTATCAAGGTCAGTTGTTGAGTTGACCTTGATGTGGATGTTGTTCCAAGAGGATACCGCCGAGAGCTCATTCTCCTTGGTATGGTCCCTTGGAGATGGAGGTGTGGAAGGTGAGTGCGGGAGGTGGATGGCGCTGCCACGACGCCTTCCTCAAAGAGTGCTCTGCCACAGCGGTCTTTATGAGTTCCACGAGAGTGCAAGGAGATGCCTGTCCACAAAGTAGTCAGTCTCACAGATACATCGGCTTGTTCCACCAGTTAGCTAGGTGGTATCCGGTTCTTGTGGTGCGACTTCCTGGGACTGCTTCTCTTTTGTGAGCAGAGGAGGATAGTGGGGGAGGAATGTTGGATGATGGAGTGGGCGTAGGTACGAACCGTGTGTGCTGTGAAGTTGCGGAGTGGTCGTAGGTCGTTGAGAAAAGGCGATGCAACCTGGCGGATCCGTGTACCGAGTGACTGATGAAGACAAATGATGACAGAAGAAAGATTGATGATGGAGTGGGCGCAGGGGCGAGCCGCGTGCGCTGATGGACGTTTTGGCGTGGGCGCGGGTCGTCGCGATCCGAGCGATACGATCGAGCGGATCCTTGTGCCGGCTGAAGTTGATGCTGAAGCGGAGGAAGTGATTGATGGACGAGTGGGCGCAGGGGCGAGACCACGTGCGCTGTGAAGTTATGGCGTGGGCGCAGGTCATCACGGAAAAGGCGATGCGACCAGGCGGATCCTTGTGCCAACCTGATGTTGAAGAGCAGGAGACGATTGATGGATGAGTGGGCACAGGGGCGAAACCACGTGCGCTGAAGGAAGTTTTGGTGTGGGCGCAGGTCGTCGCTGAAAAAGGCGATGCGACAAGGCGGATCCTTGTGCCGAGATAGAAGCGATTGCGAAAGCGGAGGAAGCGATTGATTTGATGAGTGGGCGCAGGGGCGGAACCACGTGCGCGATAGAGCGATGCTGATGATGCTGATGCTGATGATGGATGGCGGCGCGGAGGATGCTTGATGATGGAGGAGGCGATGCGGAGGTGACGCGGGTGATGCTGATGGCCGAAAGGTGGAGATGAGGCAGGAACGGGCGACTGAGAGGACTGAAGCGAGGACAAATGATGGAGACGATTGGAGACGAAGGCTGAGGGCTGATGATGATGGAGAAGGCGAGAGGCAGAGGGCGACGCGAGTGGTGAGGGCGGAGATGAGGTACGGCGCGGCACGTGGAGGCGATGCGGTAGAAAGGCGGAGCGATGCAACTGCTTCTTTTCAGCGTTCAGGAGAGTGACGGCTTGTTCCCCAGTTGGCTCGGATGTGGGAGCAGGAAGAATGGTGGTGTCCGATATCCTGTCAGCTGAAAAGGTTGATCGCGGTAGGGAGAGTCAGGCAGAGGGCAGGGACACTGAGCTACTGATGCCAGGAGAGTGACGGCTTGTTCCCCAGTTGGCTCGGAATGGGAGCAGGAAGACTGGTGGTGTCCGATATCCTGACAGTGGCAATTTTGGCTGCACCTGCTGACGAGGCGAGGAGGCGATGCGAGAAGGCGGCTCGAGACAACAGATGCAAGCAGGATGAAGATGGCGGCGACGAAGGAGCAGATGAAGCTGTTGAGGCAGGGTAAAAGGGAGGAGATGTCAGCTGAGGTAGATGCGATGCGGTGACGGCGGATGGGAGGCGACAGGAAGCTTCTTGGTAGTTGACGGCAGGCAGCGGCTCGAGAGTTGCTTGCGGCTGATGTGAGCGACTCGTCACCGGTTGTTAGCCTCGAGCGCAAAAATGGGCGCAGGGCCTTCTTGGGATGACAGGGCGTTTCTTCAGCGTGGAGAACTCGTCAGGCAGAGCTCCCGATGTCAGCTGCGGACGAAGCGGCGAGGCGCGAGATGGCGGCAGCGGCGGCAAGAGAATGCGGATCGAAGTAACGAGGCAAGGATAGCTGCAGAGCGATGACGCGGTCACGATACTCCAGGTGAACGTGCCTGAAGCTCTGATACCATGTCAGAAGAATGCAGCAACGAGAGCAGCGGCAGCAGAAGCAAGCAGAAGCATCGGAACATTCAGGTGTACGTCAGCAGAGTGACATAGGCAAGAGCGGTCCGAGGAGTTAGTCGCAGGAGCTGATAGAGGCTGAGACGCGAGGTAGCCGAGGTAGACAGGTTGACGTGAGAGAGAGAGAGCTTGGCGAGAGGAGTGATGGTTGGCGGAGTGTGAGCGTTGAGCGAAGGAGCGGGAGTGACGGAGCGAAGCGTTAAGAGTTGGCGAAGGCAGGAGATGCGAGGAATGAGCAGAGCGAAGACACGGCGGCGAAGCCGCGGAACCAAGGGGGAACAGGATCGACAGAACTGTTCTGGTTGATTCGAGGGACTGAATATCCTCGGTAATATATCACAGAACAGGACAAAGATATCATAATGGCTTCTTCTTCGCTAGCCGGACGCGATAGCGACACGGTCGCGTTTAGTAGGGGCGCCTCGTCCTTTGGGTCACTGACCGTGACCGACAGTCCGTTGGCGAGGTGGATCGTTGTTCGCTTGGTCTGAACATGAACCTCTTATTGAGAACTCGGTTTATCCGAGAGAGAGAAGACCAGTGTTGGCTTCAATATTCCGACATGACCGACCAAAGTAGGCATATGTACTGCCTTTGACCAAAGAAATCCGCTGTGTGTGGTCAACGTTTACAACTCATAATACGAGTCACAAATGGTCAGAGGGGGAAACAATGGTTTGGGAACACCAAGTATCACATAGCAAGCACAAGGTGCTTCAATACGCTGTGGCACGGTGTGGAGACCATGCACGATGACCAACCAAAGTAGGCATATGTCACTGACCATGACCAAATAATGTCACTAAGTGTGGTAAACTTTGACAACTCACAACACGAGTCACAAATGGTCAGGGTGGAAGGTAGTGGTTTGTGAGTACTAGTTATCGACTAGCGAGTACAAATACCTTCAATATGTAGTGGCACAATGTGGCTTCAATGCACAGTGACCAACCAAAGTATGCATATGTCACTGACCATGACGAACAAATTAAATTCATTTGGTCAACGTTGAAAACGCATAACACGAGTCACAAATGGTCAGAGGGGAAAATAATGGGTTGGGAACACTAGTTATCAACTAGCAAGTACAAAGAACTTCAACAAGCAGTGGCACGTGCACAGTGACCAACCAAAGGATACGTACATCACTGACTGCGACCGAATAAGTCCACTATGTGTGGTCAATTTTGACAACTCATAACACGAGTCACAAATGGTCAGAAGGAGAGACAATGGTTTGGGAAGCCTATGTATTGACAAGAAAGGACAAAGAACTTCAATACGCAGTGGCACACTGTGGCCTATTTGCACACAAAACAACCAAACTAGGCATATGTCACTGATCATGACCAGAGAATTTCAATATGGGTGGTCAACGTTCACCAACCATAGCACGAGTCACAAACGGTCAGGAAAGGAAACAATGCTATGGGAATATCGGTTCTCAACTACCAAGTACCACGAGCTTCAGTCAGTAGTAGTACGGTGTGGCTACCATGCACAATGACCGGCCAAAGTAGGCATATGTACTGCCTTTGACCAAAGAAATCCGCTGTGTGTGATCAACGTTGACAACTCATAATACGAGTCAGAAATGGTTAGAGGGGGAAACAATGGTTTGAGAAAACCAAGTATCAAATAGCAAGCACAAGGGGCTTCAAAACGCTGTGGCACGGTGTGGAGACCATGCACGATGACCAACCAAAGTAGGCATATGTCACTGACCATGACCAAACAATGTCACTAAGTGTGGTAAACTTTGACAACTCACAACACGACTCACAAACGGTCAGGGTGGAAGGCAATGGTTTGTGAATACTAGTTATCGACTAGCACGTACAAATACCTTCAATATGTAGTGGCACTATGTGGCTACAATGCACAGTGACCAACAAAAATATGCATATATCACTGACCATGACGAAAGAACTTCACTTCATGTGGTCAACGTTGAAAACGCATAACACGAGTCACAAATGGTCAGAGGGGAAAAAAATGGGTTGGGAACACTAGTTATCAACTAGCAAGTACAAAGACCTTCAACAAGCAGTGGCACGTGCACAGTGACCAACCAAAGGATCCATATGTCACTGACTACAACCGAATAAGTCCACTATGTGTGGTCAACACGAGTCACAAATGGTCAGAGGGAGAGAAAATGGTTTGGGAAGCCTATGTATTGACTAGAAAGGACAAAGAACTTCAATACGTAGTGGCGCAGTGTGGCTAATATGCACACCAAACAACCAAACTAGGTATATGTCACCGATCATGACCAGAGAAGTTCAATATGGGTGGTCAACGTTGACCAACCATAACACGAGTCACAAACGGTCAGGAGAGGAAACAATGCTATGGGAATATCAGTTCTCAACTACCAAGTACAACGACTTTCAGTCAAGAGTAGCACGGTGTGGCTACCATGCACAATGACCGACCAAAGTAAGCATATGTACTGCCTTTGACCAAAGAAATCCGCTGTGTGTGGTCAACGTTGACAACTCATAATACGAGTCACAAATGGTCAGAGGGGGAAAGAATGGTCTGGGAACACTAAGTATCAAATAGAAAGCACAGGGGGCTTCAATACGTTGTGGCACGGTGTGGAGACCATGCACAATGACCAACCAAAGTAGGCATATGTTACTGACCATGACCAAATACTTTCACTAAGTGTGGTAAACTTTGACAACTCATAACACGAGTCACAAATAGTTTGTGAATACTAGTTATCGACAAGCAAGTACAAATACCTTCAATATGTAGTGGCACAATGTGGCTTCAATGCATAGTGACCAACCAAAGTATGCATGTGTCACTAACCATGACCAAAAGAATTTCACAGTGTGTGGTCAACGTTGAAAACGCATAACACGATTCATAAATGGTCAAAGGGCAAAACAATGGGTTGGGAACACTAGTTATCAACTAACAAGTACAAAGACCTTCAACAAGCAGTGGCACAGTATGCCTAGCGTGCACAGTGACCAACCAAAGGATGCATACGTCCCTGACTATGACCGAATAAGTCCACTATGTGTGGTAAACATTGACAACTCATAACACGAGTCACAAATGGTCAGAGGGAGAGACAATGGTTAAGAAGCCTATGTATTGACTATAAAGGACAAAGAACTTCAATACGTAGTGGCACGGTGTGGCTTATGTGCACACCAAACAACCAAACTAGGCATATGTCACTGACCATGACCAGAGAATTTCAATATGGGTGGTCAACGTTGACCAACCATAATACGAGTCACAAACGATCAGGAGAGGAAACAATGCTATGGGAATAGTGGTTCTCAACTACCAAGTACAACAACCTTCAGTCAGTAGTAGCATGGTGTGGCTTCCATGCACAATGACCAACCGAAGTAGGCATATGTACTGCCTTTGACGAAAGAAATCCGCTGTGTGTGGTCAATGTTGACGACTCATTATACGAGTCACAAATGGTGAGAGGTGGAAACAATGGTTTGGGAACACCAAGTATCAAATGGCAAGCACAAGGGGCTTCAATATATTGTGACACGGTGTGGAGACCATGCACGATGACCAACCAACTTAGGCATATGTCACTGACCATGACCAAATAATGTCACTAAGTGTGGTAAACTTTGACAACTCATAACACGAGTCACAAATGGGCAGGGTGGACGGTAATGGTTTGTGAATACTAGTTATGGACTAGCAAGTACAAATACCTTCAATATGTAGTGGCACAATGTTGCTTCAATGCACAGTGACCAACCAAAGTATGCCTATGTCACGAACCATGACCAACAAATTTCACTTCATGTGGTCAACGTTGAAAACGCATAACACGAGTCACAAATTGTCAGAGGGGAAAACAATGGGTTGGGAACACTAGTTAACAACTAGCAAGTCCAAAGACCTTTAACAAGTAGTGGCACGGTATGGCTAGCGTGCACAATGACCAGCCAAAGGATGCATACGTCACTGAATACGACCGAATAAGTCCTTTATGTGTGGTCAACATTGACAACTGATAACACGAGTCACAAATGGTCAGAGGGAGAGACAATGGTTTTGGAAGCCTATGTATCGACTAGAAAGGACAAGGAACTTCAATACATAGTGGCACGGTGTGGCTAATATGCACACCAAACAACCAAAATAGGCATATTTCACTGATCATGTCCAGAGAATTTAAATATGGGTGGTCAACGTTGACCAACAATAACACGATTCAGAAACGGTCAGGAGATGAAACAATGCTATGGAAATATTGGTTCTCAACTACCAATTACAACGACCTTCAGTCAGTAGTAGCACGGTGTGGCTACCATGCACAATGACCGACCAAAGTAGGCATATGTACTGCCTTTGACCAAAGAAATCCGATGTGTGTGGTCAACGTTGACAACTCTTAATAGGAGTCACAAATGGTCAGAGGGGGGAAAGAATGGGTTGGGAACACCAAGTATCAAATAGCAAGCACAAGGGGCTTCAATACGCTGTGGCACGGTGTGGAGACCATGGACGATGACTAACCAAAGTAGGCATATGTCACTGACCATGACCAAATAATGTCACTAAGTGTGGTAGACTTTGACAACTCATAACACGAGTCACAAATGGTTAGGGTGGAAGATAATGGTTTGTGAATACTAGTTATCGACTAGCAAGTACAAATACCTTCAATATGTAGTGGCACAATGTGGCTTCAATGTGTCACTATGCATATGCCTACTTTGGTAGGTCATTGTGCATGGTAGCCACACCGTGCTACTATTGACTAAAGGTCGTTGTACTTGGTAGTTGAGAACCAATATTCGCATAGCATTGTTCCCTCTCCTGACGGTTTGTGACTCGTGTTATGGTTGGTCAACGTTGACCACCCATATTGAAATTCTCGGGTCATGTTCAGTGACATATGCCTAGTTTGGTTGTTTGGTGTGCATATTAGCCACACCGTGCCACTACGTATTGAAGTTCTTTGTCCTTTCTAGTCGATACATATGCTTCCCAAACCATTGTCTCTCTCTCTGAACATTTGTGACTTGTGTTACGAGTTGTCAATGTTGACCACACATAGTGGACTTATTCGGTCGTAGTCATTGACGTAGCATCCTTTGGTTGGTCATTATGTACGCTAGCCATACCCTGCCACTGCTTGTTGAAGGTCTTTGTACTTGCTAGTTGATAACTAGTGTTCCCAAACCATTGTTTTCCCATCTGACCATTTGTGATTCGTGTTATGCGTTCTCAACGTTGACCACATTAAGTGAAATATGTTGGTCATGGTTAGTGACATATACATTCTTTGGTTGGTCACTGTGCATTGAAGCCACATTGTGCCACTACATTGTGAAGGAATTCGTACTTGCTAGTCGATAACTAGTATTCACAAACCATTACCTTCCACCCTGACCATTTGTGACTCGTGTTATGAGTTGTAAACGTTTACCACACTTAGTGACACTATTTGGTTATGGTCAAAGACATATGCCTACTTTGGTTGGTCATCGTGCATGTTCTCCACACTGTGTCACAGCATATTGAAGCCCCTTGTGCTTGCTATTTGATACTTGGTGTTCCCAAACCATTGTTTCCACCTCTGACCATTTGTGACTCGTATATGAGTTGTCAACATTGACCACACACAGCAGATTTCTTTCGTCAAAGGCAGTACATATGCCTACTTCGGTTGGTCATTGTGCATGGTAGCCACACCGTGCTACTACTGACTGAACGTTGTTGTACTTGGTAGTTGAGAACCAATATTCCCATAGCATTGTTTCCTCTCCTGATCGTTTGTGACTCGTATTATGGTTGGTCAACGTTGACCACCCATATTGAAATTCTCTGGTCATGGTCAGTGACATATGCCTAGTTTGGTTGTTTGGTGTGAACATTAGCCACACCGTGCCACTACGTATTGAAGTTCTTTGTCCTTTATAGTCAATACATAGGCTTCTTAAACATTGTCTCTCCCTCAGACCATTTGTGACTCGTGTTATGAGTTGTCAATGTTGACCACACATAGTGGACTTATTCGGTCATAGTCAGGGACGTATGCATCCTTTGGTTGGTCACTTTGCACGCTAGGCATACCGTGCCACTGCTTGTTGAAGGTCTTTGTACTTGTTAGTTGATAACTAGTGTTCCCAACCCATTGTTTTGCCCTCTGACCATTTATGACTCGTGTTATGCGTTTTCAACGTTGACCACACACTGTGAAATTCTTTTGGTCATGGTTAGTGACACATGCATACTTTGGTTGGTCACTGTGCATTGAAGCCACATCGTGCCACTTCATATTGAAGGTATTTGTACTTGCTAGTCGATAACTAGTATTCACAAACTATTTGTGACTCGTGTTATGAGTTGTCAAAGTTTACCACACTTAGTGACAGTATTTGGTCATGGTCAGTAACATATGCCTACTTTGGTTGGTCATTGTGCATGGTCTCCAAACCGTGCCACAACGTATTGAAGCCCCCTGTGCTTGCTATTTGATACTTGGTGTTCTCAGACCATTCTTTCCCCCTCTGACCATTTGTGACTCGTATTATGAGTTGTCAACGTTGACCACACACAGCGGATTTCTTTGGTCAAAGGCAGTACATATGCCTACTTTGGTCGGTCATTGTGCATGGTGGCCACACCGTGCTACTGCTGACCGAAGGTCGTTGTACTTGGTAGTTGAGAACCGATATTC
>SZWC01000362.1:250923-286108 GCA_023375785.1 Penium margaritaceum
CCCCCCAGGTCGCGAGCGTATTCTATATTGCGTGTATGAGGATTCAAAACTAGGACCTATCGCTCCAGAATCTAGCTCTACAAGCACTAAGCAAACTCGCACGGTGTTCATATGATGTCCAACTGACATTATAAGGGTTCCTATGGGTAAAGGGCATAAAATAAAGGGGTGTAAGATTAGAGGGTAGTTTTCAAATTTATGAATGATAACAAAGTTAGTTTATTCATAAAGAATTGATGTAGACGGAATTTCAAATTTTGCAACGTTGAGCTTGAATAACATCTCAACCATTGCTCCGATTGACCAGCCGTAAGAAGGAAAGTTGACAACACACAGTGGAACACTTTTTTTTATATTCAGTGACACAAGAATGCTTTGGTTGGTCATTGTGCATGGTAGCCACACCGTGCCACCACTTATCGAGGGTCTTTGTATTTGCTAGTCGATACCAAGTATTCCCAAACCATTGTTTCTCCCTCTGCCCATTTTTTACTTGTATTATGAGTTGTGAATGTTAACCACACACACGAAACGTTTTTGGTCACGAGCAGTGATGTATGCCTACTTGGACAGGTCATTGTGCACGGTAGCCACACCGTGCCAATACATACAAAAGATATTTGTACTTGCAAAAAGATACATAGCGTTTTGAAACTATTGTTTCCCCCTCTGACCATTTGTGACTCGTGTTATGCGTTTTCAACGTTGACCACATGAAGTGAAATGTGTTCGTCATTGTTAGTGACATATGCATACCTTGGTTGGTCACTGTGCATTGAAGCCACGTTGTGCCACTACATATTGAAGGTATTTGTACTTGCTTGTCGATAACTAGTATTCACAGACCATTATCTTACACCCTGCCCATTCGTGACTCGTGTTATGAGTTGTCAAAGTTTACCACACATAGTGACATTATTTGGTCATGGTCAGTGACATATGCCTATTTTGATTGGTCATCGTGCATGGTCTCCACACCGTGCCATAGCTTATTGAAGCCCCTTGTGCTTGCTACTCAATACTTGGTGTTCTCAAACCATTCTTTCCCCCTCTGACCATTTGTGACTCGTATTATGAGTTGTCAACGTTGACCACACACAGCGGATTTCTTCGGTCAAAGGCAGTACATATGCCCACTTTGGTCGGTCATTGTGCATGGTAGCCACACCGTGTTACTACTGACTGAAGGTCGTTGTACTTGGTAGTTGAGAACCAATATTCGCATAGCATTGTTTCCTTTCCTGCCTGTTGTGACTCGTGTTATGGTTGGTCAACGTTGACCACCCATATTGAAATTCTCTGGTCATGATCAGTGACATATGCCTAGTTTGGTTGTTTGGTGTGCATGTAAGCCACACCGTGCCACTACGTATTGAGGTTCTTTGTCCGTTCTAGTTGATACATAGGCTTCCCAAACCATTGTCTCTCCCTCTGACCATTTGTGACTCGTATTATGAGTTGTCAATGTTGACCACACATAGTGGACTTCTTCGGTCGTATTCAGTGACGTATGCATCCTTTGGTTGGTCATTGTGCACGCTAGCCATACCGTGCCACTACTTGTTGAAGGTCTTTGGACTTGCTTGTTGATAACTAGTGTTCCCACTCCATTGTTTTTCCCCTTCGGACCATCTGTGACTCGTGTTATGTGTTTTCAACGTTGACCACATGAAGTGAAATTTGTTGGTCATGGTTCGTGACATATGCATACTTTGGTTGGTCACTGTGCATTGAAGCTACATTGTGCCACTACATATTGAAGGTATTTGTACTTGCTATTCAATAACTAGTATTCACAAACCATTACCGTCCACCCTGCTCATTTGTGACCCGTGTTATGAGTTGTCAAAGTTTACCACACTTAGTGACATTATTTGGTCATGGTCAGTGACATATGCCTACTTTGGTTGGTTATCGTGCATGGTCTCCACACCGTGCCACAGCGTATTGAAGCCCCTTGTGCTTGCTATTTGATACTTGGTGTTCCCAAACCATTCTTTCCCCCTCAGACCATTCGTGACTCGTATTATGAGTTGTCAACGTTGACCACACACAGCGGATTTCTTTGGTCAAAGGCAGTACATATGCCTACTTTTGTCGGTCATTGTGCATGGTAGCCAGACCGTGCTACTACTGACTGAAGGTCACTGTAATTGGTAGTTGAGAACCAATATTCGCATAGCATCGTTTCCTTTCCTGACCGTTTGTGACTCGTGTTATGGTTGGTCAACGTTGACCACCCATATTGAAATACTCTGGTCATCATCAGTGACATATGCCTAGTTTGGTTGTTTGGTGTGCATATTAGCCACACCGTGCCACTACTTATTGAAGTTCTTAGTCCTTTCTAGTCAAAACATAGGCTTCCCAAACCATTGTCTCTCCCTCTGACCATTTGTGACTCGTGTTATGAGTTGTCAATGTTGACCACATATTGTGGACTTCTTCGGTCGTATTCAGTGACGTATGCATCCTTTGGTTGGTCATTGTGCACGCTAGCCATACCGTGCCACTACTTGTTGAAGGTCTTTGGACTTGCTAGTTGATAACTAATGTTCTTAACCCATTGCTTTCCCCTCTGACCATTTGTGACTCGTGTTATGCGTTTTCAACGTTGACCACATGAAGTGAATTTTTTTGGTCATGGTTCGTGACATGTGCATACTTTGGTTGGTCCTTGTGCATTGAAGCCACGTTGTGCCACTACATATTGAAGGTATTTGTACTTGCTAGTCGATAACTAGTATTCACAAACAATTGTCTTCCACCCTGACCATTTGTGCCTCGTGTTATGAGTTGTCAAAGTTTACCACACTTAGTGACATTATTTGGTCATGGTCAGTGACATATGCCTACTTTGGTTGGTCATCGTGCATGGTCTCCACACCGTGCCACAGCGTATTGAAGCCCCTTGTGCTTGCTATTTGATACTTGGTGTTCCCAAACCATTCTTTCCCCCTCTGACCATTTGTGACTCGTATTATGAGTTGTCACATTGACCACACACAGCGGATTTCTTTGGTCAAAGGCAGTACATATGCCTACTTTGGTCGGTCATTGTGCATGGTAGCCACACCGTGCTACTACTGACTGAAGGTCGTTGTACTTGGTAGGTTAAAACCAATATTTCCATAGCATTGTTTCATCTCCTGACCGTTTGTGACTCGTGTTATGGTTGGTCAACGTTGACCCCCCATATTGAAATTCTCTGGACATCATCTGACATGTGCCTATTCTGGTTGTTTGGTTTGCATATTAGCCACAACGTGCCACTATGTATTGAAGTTCTTTGTCCTTTCTAGTTAATACATAGGTTCCTTTAACCATTGTCTCTCCCTCTAACCATTTGTGACTCGTGTTACGAGTTGTCAATGTTGACCACACGTAGTGGACTTATTCGGTCGTAGTGAGTGACGTATGCATCCTTTGGTTGGTCACTGTGCATGCTAGCCATTCCCTGCCACTCCTTGTTGAAGGTCTTTGTACTTTCTACTTGATAACTAGTGTTCCCAAACCATTGTTTTCCCCTCTGACCATTCGTGACTCATGTTATGCGTTTTCAACGTTGACCACACACTGTTCAATTCTTTTGGTCATGGTTTGTGACATATGCATCCTCTGGTTGGTCACTGTGCATTGAAGCCACATTGTGCCACTACATATTGAAGGTATTTGTACTTGCTAGTCAATAACTAGTATTCACAAGCCATTACCTTCGACCCTGACCATTTGTGATCCTTGTTATGAGTTGTCAAAGCTTACCACACTTAGTGACATTATTTGGTCATGGTCAGTAACATATGCCTACTTTGGTTGGTCATCGTGCATGTTCTCTACACCGTGCCACAACGTATTGAAGCCCCTTGTGCTTGCTATGTGATACTTGGTGTTCCCAAACCATTGTTTCCCCCTCTGACCATTTGTGACTCGTATTATGAGTTGTCAGCGTTGACCACACACAGCGGATTTCTTTGGTCAAAGGCAGTACATATGCTTACTTTGGTCGGTCATTGTGCATGATAGCCACACCATGCTACTTCTGACTGAAGGTCGTTGTACTTGGTAGTTGATAACCGATATTCCCATAGCATTGTTTCCTCTCCTGACCGTTTGTGACTCGTGTTATAGTTGGTCAGCGTTGACCACCCATATTGAAATTCTCTGGTCATGATCAAAGACATATGCCTAGTTTGGTTGTTTGTTGTGCATATTAGCCACACCTCGCCACTACGTATTGAAATTCTTTGTCCTTTCTAGTCAGTACATAGGCTTCTAACCATTGTCTCTCCCTCTCACCATTTGTGACTCGTGTAATGAGTTGTCAATGTTGACCACACATAGTGGACTTGTTCGGTCGTATTCAGTGACGTATGCATCATTTAGTTGGTCACTGTGCATGCTAGCCATACCGTGCCACTGCTTGTTGAAGGTCTTTGTACTCGCTAGTTGATAACTAGCGTTCCCAACCCATTGTTTTCCCCTCTGACCATTTGTGACTCGTGTTATCCGTTTTCAACGTTGACCACACACTGTGAAATTCGTTTGGTCATGGTTAGTGACATATGCATACTTTGGTTGGTCACTGTGCGTTGAAGCCACATTGTGCCACTACATATTGAAGGTATTTGTACTTGCTACTCAATAACTAGTATTCACAAACCATTTTCTTCCACCCTGACCATTTGTGACTCGTGTTATGAGTTGTCAAAGTTTACCACACTTAGTGACAGTATTTGGTCATGGTCAGTGACATATGCCTACTTTGGTTGGTCATCGTGCATGGTCTCCACACCGTGCCACAATGATTGAAGCCCCTTGTGCTTGCTATTTGATACTTGGTGTTCCCAGCCCATTCTTTCCCCCTCTGACTATTTGTGACTCGTATTATGAGTTGTCAACGTTGACCACACACAGCGGATTTCTTTGGTCAAAGGCAGTACATATGCCTACTTTGGTCCGTCGTTGTGCATTGTAGCCACACCGTGCTACTACTGACTGAAGGTTGTTGTACTTTGTAGTTGAGAATCGATATTTCCATGGCATTTTTTCCTCTCCTCACCATTTGTGACTCGTGTTATGTTTGGTCAACGTTTACCACCCATATTGAAATTCTCTGGACATCATCTTACATATGCCTAATCTGGTTGTTTGGTGTGAATATTAGCCACGCCGTGCCACTACGTTTTGAAGTTCTTTGTCCGTTATAGTCAATACATAGGCTTCTTAAACCATTGTCTCTCCCTCTGACCATTTTTGACTCGTGTCACAAGTTGTCAATGTTGACCACACATAGTGGACTTATTTGGTCATAGTCAGTGACGTATGCATCCTTTGGTTGGTCAGTGTGCACGCTAGCCATACCGTGCCATTGCCTGTTGAATGTCTTTTTACTTGCTAGTTAATAACTAGTGTTCCCAATCCATTGTTTTCCCCTCTGACCATTTGTGACTTGTGTTATGCGTTTTCAACGGTGAACACACACTGTGGAATTCCTTTGGTCATGGTTAGTGACATATGCATACTTTGGTTTGTCACTGTGCATTGAAGCCACATTGTGCCACTACAAATGGGAGGCATTTGTACTTGCTAGTCGATAACTAGTATTGACAAACCATTACCTGTCACCCTGACCATTTGTGACCCGTGTTATGAGTTGTCCAAGTTTACCACACTTAGTGACATTATTTGGTCATGGTCAGTGACATATGCCTACTTTGGTGGGTCATCGTGCATGGTCTCCACACCGTGCCACAGCGTATTGAAGCCCCTTGTGCTTGCTATTTGATACTTGGCGTTCCCAAACCATTCTTCCCCCCTCTGACCATTTGTGACTCGTATTATGAGTTGTCAACGTTGACCACACACATCGGATTTCTTTGGTCAAAGGCAGTACATATGCCTACTTTGGTCGGTCATTGTGCATGGTAGCCACATTATGCTACTACTGACTAAAGGTCGTTGTACTTGGTAGTTGAAGACCGATATTTCCATAGCATTGTTTCATATCCTGGCCGTTTGTGACTCGTGTTATGGTTGGTCAACGTTGACCACCCATATTGAAATTCTCTGGACATCATCTGACATGTGCCTATCCTGGTTGTTTGGTTTGCATATTAGCCACACCGTGCCACTATGTATTGAAGTTCTTTGTCCTTTCTAGTCAATACATAGGCTTATTTAACCATTGCCTCTCCCTCTGATTCTTTGTGCCTCGTGTTACGAGTTGTCAATGTTGACCACACATAGTGGACTTATTCGGTCGTAGTGAGTGACTTATGCATCCTTTGGTTGGTCATTGTGCATTCTAGCCATACCCTGCCACTGCTTGTTGAAGGTCTTTGTACTTTCTACTTGATAACTAGTGTTCCCAAACCATTTTTTTCCCCTATGACCATTCGTGACTCATGTTATGCGTTTTCAACGTTGACCACACACTGTTAAATTCCTTTGGTCATGGTTTGTGACATTTGCATCCTCTGGTTGGTCACTGTGCATTGAAGCCACATTGTGCCACTACATATTGAAGGTATTTGTACTTGCTAATCGATAACTAGTATTCACAAACCATTACCTTCCACCCTGACCATTTCTGATCCGTGTTATGAGTTGTCAGAGTTTACCACACTTGGTGACATTATTTGGTCATGGTCAGTAACATATGCCTACTTTGGTTGGTCATCGTGCATGTTCTCCACACCGTGCCACAACGTATTGAAGCCCCTTGTGCTTGCTATGTGATACTTGGTGTTCCCAAACCATTGTTTCCCCCTCTGACCATTTGTGACTCGTATTATGAGTTAACAGTGTTGACCACACACGGCGGATTTCTTTGGTCAAAGGCAGTTTATATGCTTACTTTGGTCGGTCATTACGCATGATAGCCACACCATGCTACTTCTGACTGAAGGCCGTTGTACTTGGTAGTTGAGAACTGATATTCCCATAGCATTGTTTCCTCTCCTGACCGTTTGTGACTCGTGTTATGGTTGGTCAACGTTGACCACCCATATTGAAATTCTCCGGTCATGATCAGTGACATATGCCTAGTTTGGTTGTTTGGTGTGCATATTAGCCACACCGTGCCACTACGTATTGAAGTTCTTTGTCCTTTCTAGTCAATACATATGCTTCTTAACCATTGTCTCTCCCTCTGACCATTTGTGACTCGTGTTATTAGTTGTCAATGTTGACCACACATAGTGGACTTATTTGGTCGTAGTCAGTGACGTATGCATCATTTGGTTGGTCACTGTGCACGCTAGCCATACCGTGCCACTGCTTGTTGAAGGTCTTTGTACTCGCTAGTTGATAACTAACGTTCCCAACCCATTGTTTTCCCCTCTGACCATTTGTGACTCGTGTTATGCGTTTTCAACGTTGACCACACACTGTGAAATTTGTTTGGTCATGGTTAGTGACATATGCATACTTTGGTTGCTCACTATGCGCTGAAGCCACATTGTGCCACTACATATTGAATGTATTTGTACTTGCTAGTCGATAACTGGTATTCACAAACCATTATCGTCCACCCTGACCATTTCTGACTCGTGTTATGAGTTGTCAAAGTTTACCACACTTAGTGACAGTATTTGGTCATGTTCAGTGACATATTCCTACTTTGGTTGGTCATCTTGCATGGTCTCCACACCGTGCCACAACGTATTGAAGCCCCTTGTGCTTGCTATTTGATACTTGGTGTTCGCAGCCCATTCTTTCCCCCTCTGACTATTTGTGACTCGTAGTATGAGTTGTCTATGTTAACCACACACAGCGGATTTCCTTGGTCAAAAGCAGTACGTATGCCTACTTTGGTCGGTCATTGTGCATGGTAGCCACACCGTGCTACTACTGACTGAAGGTCGTTGTACTTGGTAGTTGAGAATCGATATTCCCATGGCATTCTTTCCTCTCCTGACCGTTTGTGACTCGTGTTATGGTTGGTGAACGTTTACCACCCATATTGAAATTCTCTGGACATCATCTCACATATGCCTAGTCTGGTTGTTTGGTGTGCATATTAGCCACGCCGTGCCAGTACGTTTTGAATTTTTTTGTCGGTTATAGTCAATACATAGGCTTCTTAAACCATTGTCTCTCCCTCTGACCATTTGTGACTCTTGTCACGAGTTGTCAATGTTGACCACACATAGTGGACTTATTTGGTCATAGTCAGTGACGTATGCATCATTTGGTTGGTCACTGTGCACGCTAGCCATACCGTGCCACTGCTTGTTGAAGGTCTTTGTACTCGCTAGTTGATAGCTAGCGTTCCCAACCCATTGTTTTCCCCTCTCACCATTTGTGACTCGTGTTATGCGTTTTCAACGTTGACCACGCACTGTGAAATTCGTTTGGTCATGGTTAGTGACATATGCATACTTTGGTTGGTCATTGTGCGTTGAAGCCACATTGTGCCACTACATATTGAAGGTATTTGTACTTGCTAGTCGATAACTAGTATTCACAAACCATTGCCGTCCACCCTGCCCATTTGTGACCCGTGTTATGAGTTGTCAAAGTTTACCGCACTTAGTGACATTATTTGGTCATGGTCAGTGACATATGCCTACTTTGGTTGGTCATCCTGCATCGTCTCCACACCATGCCACAGCGCATTGAAGCCCCTTGTGCTTGCTATTTGATACTTTGTGTTCCCAAACCATTCTTTCCCATCCTGACCATTTGTGACTCGTATTATGAGTTGTCAACGTTGACCACACACAGCGGATTTCTTTGGTCAAAGGTAGTACATATGCCTAGTTTGGTCGGTCATTGTCCATGGTAGACACACGGTGCTACTACTGTTTGAAGGTCGTTGTACTTGGTAGTTGAGAACTGATATATCCATAGCATTGTTTCATCTCCTGACCTTTTGTGAATCGTGTTATGGTTGGTCAACGTTGACCACCCATATTGAAATTCTCTGGTCATGATCAGTGACATATGCCTAGTTTGGTTGTTTGGTGTGCATATTAGCCACACCGTGCCACTACGTATTTAAGTTCTTTGTCAGTTCTAGTTGATACATAGGCTTCCTTAACCATTGTCTCTCCCTCTGACCATTTGTGACTCGTGTTATGAGTTTTCAATGTTGACCACACATAGTGGACTTCTTCGGTCGTATTCAGTGACGTATGCATCATTTGGTTGGTCATTGTGCACGCTAGCCATACCGTGCCACTACTTGTTGAAGGTCGTTGGGCCTGCTAGTTGATAACTTGTGTTCCCAACCCATTGTTTTCCCCTCTGACCATTTGTGACTCATGTTATGCATTTTCAACGTTGACCACATGAAGTGAAACTTGTTGGTCATGGTTCGTGACATGTGCATACTTTGGTTGGTCATTGTGCATTGAAGCCACACTGTGCCACTACATATTGAAGATATTTGTACTTGCTAGTCCATAACTAGTATTCACAAACCAGTATCTTCCACCCTGACCATTTGTGACTCGTGTTATGAGTTGTCAATGTTTACCACACTTAGTGACATTATTTGGTCATGGTCAGTGACATATGCCTACTTTGGTTGGTCATTGTGCATGGTCTCCACACCGTGCCACAGCGTATTGAAACCCCTTGTGCTTGCTATTTGATACTTGTTGTTCCCAAACCATTCTTTCCCCCTCTGACCATTTGTGACTCGTATTATGAGTTGTCAACGTTGACCACACACAGCGGATTTCTTTGGTCAAAGGTAGTACATATGCCTACTTTGGTCGGTCATTGTCCATGGTAGACACACGGTGCTACTACTGTTTGAAGGTCGTTGTACTTGGTAGTTGAGAACTGATATATCCATAGCATTGTTTCATCTCCTGACCTTTTGTGAATCGTGTTATGGTTGGTCAACGTTGACCACCCATATTGAAATTCTCTGGACATGATCAGTGACATATGCCTAGTTTGGTTGTTTGGTGTGCATATTAGCCACACCGTGCCACTACGTATTGAAGTTCTTTCTCCTTTCTAGTCGATACATAGGCTTCCGAAACCATTTTCTCTCCCTCTGACCATTTGTGACTCGTGTTATGAGTTGTCAATGTTGACCACACATAGTGGACTTCTACGGTCGTATTCAGTGACGTATGCATCCTTTGGTTGGTCATTGTGCACACTAGCAATACAGTGCCACTACTTGTTGAAGGTCTTTGGACTTGCTAGTTGATAACTAGTGTTCCCAACCCATTGTTTCCCCCTCTGACCATTTGTGACTCGTGTTATGCGTTTTCAACGTTGACCACATGAAGTGAACTTTGTTGGTCATGGTTTGTGACATGTGCATACTTTGGTTGGTCACTGTGCATTGAAGCCACGCTGTGCCACTACATGTTGAAGGTATTTGTACTTGCTAGTCGATAACTAGTATTCATAAACCATTATCTTCCACCCTGACCATTTGTGACTCGTGTTATGAGTTCTCAAAGTTTACCACACTTAGTGACATTATTTGGTCATGGTCAGTGACATATGCCTACTTTGGTTGGTCATCATGCATGGTCTCCACACCGTGCCACAGCGTATTAAAGCCCCTTGTGCTTGCTATTTGATACTTGGTGTTCCCAACCCATTGTTTCCCCCTCTGACCATATGTGACACGTATTATGAGTTGTCAATGTTGAACACACACAGCGGATTTCTTTGGTCAAAGGCAGTACATATGCCTACTTTGGTCGGTCATTGTGCATGGTAGTTACACCGTGCTACTACTGACTGAAGGTCGTTGTACTTGGTAGTTGAGAACAAATATTTGCATAGCATTGTTTCCTCTCCTGACCGTTTGTGACTCGTGTTATGGTTGGTCAACGTTGACCACCCATATTGAAATTCTCTGGTCATCATCAGTGACATATGCCTAGTTTGGTTGTTTGGTGTGCATATTAGCCACACCGTGCCACTATGTACTGAAGTTCTTTACCTTTTCTAGTCGATACACGGGCTTCCCAAAGCATTGTCTCTCCCTCTGACCATTTGTGACTCGTGTTATGAGTTGTCAATGTTGACCACACATAGTGGACTTCTTCGGTCGTATTCAGTGACGTATGCATTCTTTGGCTGGTCATTGTACAGGCTAGCCATACCGTGCCACTACTTGTTGAAGGTCTTTGGACTTGCTAGTTGATAACTAGTGTTCCCAACCCATTGTTTCCCCCTCTGACCATTTGTGACTCGTGTTATGCGTTTTCAACGTTGATCACATGAAGTGAAATTTGTTGGTCATGGTTCCTGACATGTGCATACTTTGGTTGGTCACTGTGCATTGAAGCCACATTGTGCCACTACATATTGAATGTATTTGAACTTGCTAGTCAATAACTAGTATTCACAAACCAGTATCTTCCACCCTGACCGTTTGTGACTCGTGTTATGAGTTGTCAAAGTTTACCACACTTATTGACATTATTTGGTCATGGTCAGTGACATATGACTCCTTTGGTTTGTCATCGTGCATGGTCTCCACACCGTGCCACAGTGTATTGAAGCCCCTTGTGCTTGCTATTTGATAATTGGTGTTCCCAAACCATTCATTACCCCTCTGACCATTTGTGACTCGTATTATGAGTTGTCAACGTCGACCACACACAGCGGATTTCTTTGGTCAAAGGCAGTACATATGCCTACTTTGGTCGGTCATTGTGCATGGTAGCCACACAGTGCTACTACTGACTGAAGGTCGTATTTGGTATATGAGAACCGATATTTCCATATCATTGTTTCATCTCCTGACCGTTTGTGACCCGTGTTATGGTTGGTCAACGTTGACCACCCATATTGAAATTATCTGGACATCATCTGACATATGCCTAGCCTGGTTGTTTGGTGTGCATATTAGCCACTCCGTGCCACTATGTATTGAAGTTCTTTTTCCTTTCTAGTCAATACATAGGCTTCTTAAACCATTGTCTCTCCCTCTGACCATTTGTGACTAGTGTTACGAGTTGTCAATGTTGACCACACATAGTGGACTTATTCGGTCGTAGTCAGTGACGTTTGCATCCTTTGGTTGGTCACTGTGCAAGCTAGCCATACCCTGCCACTGCTTGTTGAAGGTCTTTGTACTGGCTAGTTGATAACTAGTCTTCCCAAACCATTGTGTTCCCCTCTGACCATTTGTGACTCGTGTTATGCATTTTCAACGTTGACCACACACTGTGAAATTATTTTGGTCATGGTTTGTGACATATGCATACTTTGGTTGGCCACTAAGCATTGAAGCCACATTGTGCCACTACATATTGAATGTATTTGTACTTCATAGTCGATAACTAGTATTCACAGACCATTACCTTCCAGCCTGACCATTTGTGACCCGTGTTATGAGTTGTCAAAGTTTACCACACTTAGTGACATTATTTGGTCAATTTGAGTGACATATGCCTACTTTGGTTGGTCATCGTGCATGGTCTCCACACCGTGCAACAACGTATTCAAGCCCCTTCTGCTTGCTATGTGATACTTGGTGTTCCCAAACCATTGTTTCTCCCCTCTAGCCATTTGTGACTCGTATTATGAGTTGTCAGCGTTGACCACACACAGCGGATTTCTTTGGTCAAAGGCATTACATATGCCTACTTTGGTCGGTCATTGTGCATGGTAGCCACACCGTGATACTACCGACTGAAGGTCGTTGTACTTGGTAATTGATAACTGATATTGCCATAGCATTGTTTCCTCTCCCAACCGTTTGTGACTCGTGTTATGGTTGGTCAACGTTGACCACCCATATTGAAATTATCTGGTCATGATCAGTGACATATGCCTAGTTTGGTTGTTTGGTGTGCATATTAGCCACAACGTGCCGCTATGTATTGAAGTTCTTTGTCAAATCTAGTCAATACATAGGCTTCCCAAACCATTGTCTCTCCCTCTGACCATTTGTGACTCGTGTGATGAGTTGTCAATGTTGACCACACATAGTGGACTTATTCGGTCGTAGTCAATGACGTATGCATCCTTTGGTTGGTCACTGTGCACGCTAGCCATACTGTGCCACTGCTTGTTGAAGGTATTTGTACTTGCTAGTTGATAACTAGTGTATCCAATCCATTGTTTTCCCCTCTGACCATTTGTGACTCGTGTTATGCGTTTTTAACGTTGACCACATGAAGTGAAATTTGTTGGTCATGGTTAGTGACATATACATACTTTGGTTGGTCACTGTGCATTGAAGCCACGTTGTGCCACTACATATTGAAGGTATTTGTACTTGCTAGTCGATAACTAGTATTCACAAACCATTATCTGCCACCCTGACCATTTGTGACTCGTGTTACGAGTTGTCAAAGTTTAACACACTTAGTGACATTAGTTGGTCATGGTCAGTGACATATGCCTACTTTGGTTGGTCATCGTGCATGGTCTCCTCACCGTGCCACTGCGTATTACAGCCCCTTGTGCTTGCTATTTGATGCTTGGTGTTCCCAAACCATTGTTTCCCCCTCTGACTATTTGTGACTCGTATATGAGTTGTCAACGTTGACCACACACAGCAGATTTCTTTGGTCAAAGGCAGTACATACGCCTACTTTGGTCGGTCCTTGTACATGGTAGCCACACCATGCTATTACTGACTGAAGGTCGTTGTACTTGGTAGTTGAGAACAGATATCCCCGTAGCATTGTTTCCTCTCCTGACCGTTTGTGACTCGTGTTATGGTTGGTCAACGTTGACCACCCATGTTGAAATTCTCTGGTCATGATCAGTGACACATGCCTAGTTTGGTTGTTTGGTGTGCATATTAGCCACACCGTGCCACTACGTATTGAAGTTCTTTGTATTTTATAGTCAACACATAGGCTTCTTAACCATTGTCTCTCCCTCTGACCATTTGTGACTCGTGTTATGAGTTGTCAATGTTGACCACACATAGTGGACTTATTCGGTCGTAGTCAGTGACGTATGCATCCTCTGGTTGGTCACTGTGCACGCTAGCCATACCGTGCCACTGCTTGTTGACGGTCTTTGCAATTGCTAGTTGATAACTAGTGTTCCCAACCCATTGTTTTCCCCTCTCACCATTTGTGACTCGTGTTATGCGTCTTCAACGTTGACCACACGAAGTGAAATTTGTTGGTCATGTTTAGTGACATGTACATACTTTGGTTGGTCACTGTGCATTGAAGCCACATTGTGCCACTACATATTCAAGGTATTTGTACTTGCTAGTTGATAACTAGTATTCACAAACCACTATCTTCCACCTTGACCATTTGTGACTCGTGTTATGAGTTGTCAAAGTTTACCACACTTAGTGACAGCATTTGGTCATGGTCAGTGACATATGCCTACTTTGGTTGGTCATCGTGCATGGTCTGCACACCGTGCCACAGCGTACTGAAGCCCCTTGTGCTTGCTATTTGATACTTGGTGTTCCCAAACAATTCTTTCTCCCTCTGACCGTTTGTGACTCGTATCATGAGTTGTCAACGTTGACCACACACAGCGGATTTCTTTGGTCAAAGGCAGTACATATGCCTACTTGGGTAGGTCACTGTGCATGGTAGCCACACCGTGCTACTACTGACTGAAGGTCCTTGTGCTTTGTAGTTGAGAACCAATATTCGCATAGCATTGTTTTCTCTCCTGACCGTTTGCGACTCGTGTTATGGTTGGTCAACGTTGACCACCCATACTGAAATTCTCTGGTCATGATCACTGACATATGCCTAGTTTGGTTGTTTGGTGTGCATATTAGCCACACTGTGCCACTACGTATTGAAGTTCTTTGTCCTTTCTAGTCGATACATAGGCTTCCCAAACCATTGTCTCTCCCTCTTACCATTTGTGACTCGTGTTATGAGTTGTCAATGTTCACCATACATAGTGGACTTCTTCGGTCGTATTCAGTGACGTATGCATCCTTTGGTTGGTCAGTGTGGACGCTAGCCATACCGTGCCACTACTTGTTGAAGGTCTTTGGACTTGCTAGTTGATAACTAATGTTCCCAACCCATTGATTTCCCGTCTTACCATTTGTGACTTGTGTTATGCGTTTTCAACGTTGACCACACACTGTGAAATTCTTTTGGTCATGGATTGTGACATATGCATACTTTGGTTTGTCACTGTGCATTGAAGCCACATTGTGCCACTACATATGGAAGGTATTTGTACTTGCTAGTTGATAACTATTATTGACAAACCCTTACCTTCCACCCTGACCATTTGTGACCCGTGTTATGAGTTGTCTAAGTTTATCACACTTAGTGATAGTATTTGGTCATGGTCATTGACATATGCCTACTTTGGTTGGTCATCGTGCATGGCCTTCAGACCGTGCCACAACGTATTGAAGCCCCTTGTGCTTGCTATTTGATACTTGGTGTTCCCAAACCATTCTTTCCCCCTTTGACCATTTGTGACTAGTATTATGAGTTGTCAACGATGACCACTCACAGTGGAATTCTATGGTCAAAGGCAGTACATATGCCTACTTTGGTTGTTCATTGTGCATGGTAGCCACATCGTGCTACTACTGACTTAAGGTCGTTGTACTTGGTAGTTGAGAACCAATATTCCCATAGCATTGTTTCATCTCCTCACCGTCTGTGACTCGTGTTATGGTCATGATCAATGACATATGCCTAGTTTGGTCAGCGTTGACCACCCATATTGAAATTCTCTGGTCATGATCAATGACATATGCCTAGTCTGGTTGTTTGGTGTGCATATTAGCCACACCGTGCCACTACGTATTGAAGTTCTTTGTCCTTTATAGTCAATACATAGGCTTCTTAAACCATTGTCTCTCCCTCTGACCATTTGTGACTCGTGTTATGAGCTGTCAATGTTGAAGACACATAGTGGACTTATTCGGTCGTAGTCAGTGACGTATGCATCGTTTGGTTGGTCACTGTGCACGCTAGCCATACCGTGCCACTGCTTGTTGAAGGTCTTTGTACTTGCTAGTTGATAGCTAGTGTTCCCAAACCATTGTTTTCCCCTCTGACCATTTGTGACTAATGTTATGCGTTTTCAACGTTGACCACACATTGTGAAATTCTTTTGGTCATGGTTTGCGACATATGCATGCTTTGGTTGGTCACTGTGCATTGAAGCCACATTGTGCCATTACATATGGAAGGTATTTGTACTTGCTAGTCAATAACTACTATTCACAAACCATTATCTTCCACCCTGACCATTTGTGACTCGTGTTACGCGTTGTCAAAGTTTACCATACTTATTGACATTATTTGGTCATGGTCATTGGCATATGCCTACTTTGGTTGGTCATCGTGCATGGTCTCCTCACCGTGCCACAGCGTATTGGAGCCCCTTGTGCTTGCTATTTGATACTTGGTGTTCCCAAACCATTATTTCCCCCTCTGACCATTTGTGACTCGTATATGAGTTGTCAACGTTGACCACACACAGCAGATTTCTTTGGTCAAAGGCAGTACATATGCCTACTTTGGTCGGTCATTGTGCATGGTAGCCACACCATGCTACTACTGACTGAAGGTTGTTGTACTTGGTAGTTGAGAACCGATATTCCCATGGCATTGTTTCCTCTCCTGACCGTCTGTGACTCGTGTTATGCGTTTTCAACGTTGACCACACACAGCAGATTTCTTTGGTCAAAGGCAGTACATATGCCTACTTTGGTCGGTCATTGTGCATGGTAGCCACACCATGCTACTACTGACTGAAGGTTGTTGTACTTGGTAGTTGAGAACCGATATTCCCATGGCATTGTTTCCTCTCCTGACCGTCTGTGACTCGTGTTATGGTCATGATCAATGACATATGCCTAGTTTGGTCAGCGTTGACCACCCATATTGAAATTCTCTGGTCATGATCAATGACATATGCCTAGTTTGGTTGTTTGGTGTGCATATTAGTCACACCGTGCCACTACCTATTGAAGTTCTTTGTCCTTTCTAGTCAATACATAGGCTTCTTAAACCATTGTCTCTCCCTTTGACCATTTGTGACTCGTGTATGAGTTGTCAATGTTGACCACACATAGTAGACTTATTCGGTCGTAGTCAGTGACGTATGCATCATTTGGTTGGTCACTGCATGCTAGCCATACCGTGCCACTGCTTGTTGAAGTTATTTGTACTTGCTAGTTGATAACTAATGTTCCCAACCCATTGTTTTCCCCTCTGACCATTTGTGACTCGTGTTATGCGTTTTCAACGTTGACCACACAATGTCAAATGTCTGGTCATGTTTAGTGACATATGCATACTTTGGTTGGTCACTGTGCATTTAAGCCACGTTGTGCCACTACATATTGAAGGTCTTTGTACTTGCTAGTCGATAACTAGTATTCACAAACCATTATCTTCCACCCTGACCACTTGTGACTCGTGTTATGAGTTGTCAAAGTTTACCACTCTTAGTGACAGTATTTGGTCATGGTCAATGACATATGCCTACTTTGGTTGGTCATCGTGCATGGTCTCTACACCGTGCCACAGCGTATTGCAGCCCCTTGTGCTTGCTATTTGATACTTGGTGTTCCCAAACCATTATTTCCCCCTCTGACCATTTGTGACTCGTGTTATGAGTTGTCAACGTTGACCACACATAGCGGATTTCGTTGGTCAAAGGCAGTACATATGCCTACTTTGGTCAGTTATTATGCATGGTAGCCACACCGTGCTACTACTGACTGAAGTTCGTTGTACTTGGTTGTTGAGAACCGATATTTCCATAGCATTGTTTCATCTCCTGACCATTTTTGACTCGTGTTCTGGTTGGTCAACGTTGACCACCCATATTGAAATTCTCTGGACATCATCTGACATATGCCTAGTCTGGTTGTTTGGTGTGCATATTAGCCACACCGTGCCACTGCGTATTGCAGTTCTTTGTCCTTTCTAGTCAATACATAGGCTTCTTAAACCATTGTCTCTCCCTCTGACCATTTGTAACTCGTGTTACGAGTTGTCAATGTTGACCACACATAGTGGACTTATTCGGTTTCAGTCAGTGACGTATGCATCCTTTGGTTGGTCACTGTGCACGCAAGCCATACCGTGCCAATACTTGTTGAAGGTATTTGTACTTGCTAGTTGATAACTAGTGTTCCCAAACCATTTTTTTCCCCTCTGACCATTTGTGACTCATGTTATGCGTTTTCAACGTTGACCACACACTTTGAAATTCTTTTCATCATGGTTTGTGACATATGCATACTTTGGTTGGTCACTGTGCATTGAAGCCACATTGTGCCACTACATATTGAAGGTATCTGTACTTGCTAGTCGATAACTAGTAATCATAAACCATTACCTTCCACCCTGACCATTTGTGACCCGTGTTATGAGTTGTCAAAGTTTACCACACTTAGTGACATTATTTGGTCATGGCTAGTGACATATGCCTACATTGGTTGGTCATCGTGCATGGTTTCCACACCGTGCCACAACTTATTGAAGCCCCTTGTGCTTGCTATGTGATACTTGGTATTCCCAAACCATTGTTTCCTCCTCTGACCATTTGTGACTCGTATTATGAGTTGCCAGAGTTGACCACACAAAGCGGATTTCTTTGGTAAAAGGCAGTACATATGCCTACTTTGGTCGGTCATTGTGCATGGTAGCCACACCGTGCTACTTCTGACTGAAGGTCGTTGTACTTGGTAGTTGAGAACGGATATTTCCATAGCATTGTTTCATCTCCTGACCATTTGTGACTCGTGTTCTGGTTGGTCAACGTTGACCACCCATATTGAAATTCTCTGGACATCATCTCACATATGCCTAGTCTGGTTGTTAGGTGTGCATATTAGCCACACTGTGCCAATACGTATTGAAGTTCATTGTCCTTTCTAGTCAAGACATAGGCTTCTTAAACCATTGTTTCTCCCTTTGACCATTTGTGACTCGTGTTACGAGTTGTCAATGTTGACCACAAAAAGTGGAATAATTCGGTCGTAGTCAGTGACGTATGCATCCTTTGGTTGGTCACTGTGCGCGCTAGCCATACTGTGCCACTGCTTGTTGAAGGTCTTTGTACTTGCTAGTTGATAACTAGTGTTCCCAAACGATTGTTTTCCCCTCTGACCATTTGTGAATCATGTTATGCATTTTCAACGTTGCCCACACACTGTGGAATTCTTTTGGTCATGTTTAGTGACATATGCATACTTTGGTTGGTCAGTGTGCATTTATGCCACGTTGTGCCAGTACATATTGAAGGTCTTTGTACTTGCTAGTCGATAACTAGTATTCACAAACCATTATCGTCCACCCTGACCACTTGTAACTCGTGTTATGAGTTGTCAAAGTTTACCACACTAACTGACAGTATTTGGTCATGGTCAGTGACATATGCCTACTTTGGTTGGTCATCATGCATGGTCTCTACACCGTGCCACAGCGTATTGCAGCCCCTTGTGCTTGCTATTTGATACTTAGTGTTCTCAGACCATTCTTTCCCCCTCTGACGATTTGTGACTCGTGTTATGAGTTGTCAATGTTGACCACACACAACGGATTTCTTTGGTCAAAGGCAGTACATATGCCTACTTTGGTCGTTTATTATGCATGGTAGCCACACCGTGCTACTACTGACTGAAGTTAGTTGTACTTGGTAGTTGAGAACGGATATTTCCATAACATTGTTTCATCTCCTGACCATTTGTGACTCGTGTTCTGGTTGGTCAACGTTGACCACCCATATTGAAATTCTCTGGACATCATGTGACATATGCCTAGTATGGTTGTTTGGTGTGCATATTAGCCACACCGTGCCACTGCGTACTGCAGTTCTTTGTCCTTTCTAGTCAATACATAGGCTTCTTAAACCATTGTCTCTCCATCTGACCATTTGTGACTCGTGTTACGAGTTGTCAATGTTGACCACACATAGTGGACTTATTCGGTTTCAGTCAGTGACGTATGCATCCTTTGGTTGGTCACTGTGCACGCTAGCCATACCGTGCCACTACTTGTTGAAGGTATTTGTACTTGCTAGTTTATAACTAGTGTTCCCAAACCATTTTTTTCCCCTCTGACCATTTGTGACTCATGTTATGCGTTTTCAACGTTGACCACACACTTTGAAATTCTTTTCGTCATGGTTTGTGACATATGCATATTTTGGTTGTTCATTGTGCATTGAAGCCACATTGTGCCACTACATATTGAAGGTATCTGTACTTGCTAGTCGATAACTAGTAACCAGAACCCATTACCTTCCACCCTGACCATTTGTGACCCGTGTTATGAGTTGTCAAAGTTTACCACACTTAGTGACATTATTCGGTCATGGCCAGTGCCATATGCCTACATTGGTTGGTCATCGTGCATGGTATCCACACTGTGCCACAACTTATTGAAGCCCCTTGTGCTTGCTATGTGATACTTGGTATTCCCAAACCATTGTTTCCTCCTCTAACCATTTGTGACTCGTGTTATGAGTTGCCAGCGTTGACCACAAAAAGCGGATTTCTTTGGTCAAAGGCAGTACATATGCCTACTCTGGTCGGTCATTGTGCATGGTAGCCACACCGTGCTACTTCTGAATGAAGGTCGTTGTACTTGGTAGTTGAGAACCGACATTCCCATGGCATTATTTCCTCTCCTGACCGGTTGTGACTCGTGTTATGGTTGGTCAACGTTGACCACCCATATTGAAATTCTCTGGACATCATCTCACATATGCCTAGTCTGGTAGTTTGGTGTGCATATTAGCCACACCGTGCCACTACGTATTGAATTTCGTTGTCCTTTCTAGTCAATACATTGCTTCTTAAACCATTGTCTCTCCCTTTGACCATTTGTGACTCGTGTTACGAGTTGTCAATGTTGACTACACAATGTGGAATTATTCGGTCGTAGTCAGTGACGTATGCATCCTTTGGTTGGTCACTGTGCACGCTAGCCATACCGTGCCACTGCTTGTTGAAGGTCTTTGTACTTGCTAGTTGATAACTAGTGTTCCCAAATGATTGTTTTCCCCTCTTACCATTTGTGACTCATGTTATGTGTTTTCAACGTTGACCACACACTGTGGAATTCTTTTGGTCATGGTTTGTGACATATGCATACTTTGGTTTGTCACTGTGCATTGAAGCCACATTGTGCCACTATATATGGAAGGTATTTGTACTTGCTAGTCGATAACTAGTATTCACAACCCATTACCTTCCACCCTGACCATTTGTGACCCGTGTTATGAGTTGTCAGAGTTTACCACACTTAGTGACAGTATTTGGTCATGGTCAGTGACATATGCTTACTTTGGTTGGTCATCGTGCATGGCCTGCACACCGTGCCACAAAGTATTGAAGCCCCTTGTGCTTGCTATTTGATACTTGGTGTTCCCAAACCATTTTTCCCCCTCCGACCATTTGTGACTCGTATTATGAGTTGTCAACGATGACCACACAAGGCGGAATTCTTTTGTCAAAGGCAGTACATATGCCTACTTTGGTCGGTCATTGTGCATGGTAGCCACATCGTGCTACTACTGATTGAAGGTCGTTGTACTTGGTAGTTGAGAACCGATAATCCCATAGCATTGTTTCATCTCCTGACGGTTTGTGACTCGTTTTATGGTTGGTCAACGTTGACCACCCATATTGAAATTCTCTGGACATCATCTCACATGTGCCTAGTCTGGTTGTTTGGTGTGCATATTAGCCACACCGTGCCACTATGTATTGAAATTCTTTGTCCTTTCTAATCAATACATAGGATTCTTAAACCATTGTCTCTCCCTCTGACCATTTGTGACTCGTGTTACAAGTTGTAAATGTTGACCACACATATTGGACTTCTTTGGTCGTAGTCAGTGACGTATGCATCCTTTGGTTGGTCACTATGCACGCTAGCCATACCGTGCCACTGCTTGTTGAAGGTCTTTGTACTTGCTAGTTGATAACTAGTTTTCCCAAACCATTGTTTTCCCCTCTCACCATTTGTGACTCATGTTATGCGTTTTCAACGTTGTCCACACACTGTGAAATTCTTTTGGTCATGGTTTGTGACATATGCATACTTTGGTTGGTCACTGTGCATTGAAGCCACATTGTGCCACTACATATTGAAGGTATTTGTACTTGCTAGTCAATAACTAGTATTCACAAACCATTACCTTCCACCCTGACCATTCGTGACCCGTGTTCTGAGTTGTCAAAGTTTACCACACTTAGTGACAGTATTTGGTCATGGTCAGTGACATATGCCTACTTTGGTTGGTCATCGTGCATGGTCTCCACACCATGCCACAACGTATTGAAGCCCCTTGTGCTGGCTATGTGATACTTGGTGTTCCCAAACCATTGTTTCCCCCTCAGACCATTTGTGAATCGTATTATGAGTTGTCAACGTTGACCACACACCGCGGATTTGTGTGGTCAAAGGCAGTACATATGCCTACTTTGGTCGGTCATGGTGCATGGTAGCCACACCGTGCTACTACTGACTGAAGGTCGTTGTACTTGGTAGTTGGCATCTAGTATTCCCAACCCATTGTTTCCCCCTCTGACAAATCGTGACCCATATTATGGGTTGTCAACGTTGACCACACATAGTAAAATTATTTGGTCATGGTAAGTGGCACATGCCTAGTCTGGTTGGTAATTGTGCATGGTAGCCACACCGTTCCACTACTTGTTGAAAGGATTTGCACTTGCTAGTCCATAAATAGCAAAAGGTTTCCCCCTTGACACAAGGTCGGTTTTTGTTGATTTGTTACGCGTAGGTGCCTTCACTGGAATACTCCCTCCCACCCCCCCTAGAGGGATGTTCCGTGGACGACCTGGAGGACAGATTTGCGACCGCATCATGACACCCCCCCCCCCACCCCCCACGGCTTAGGCTTGAAGGTAGAGTTGAGGTATCACAACACGGCCGCCCCCCCCCCCCGGTTGCGAGCATATTCTATATTGCGCGTACGAGGATTCAAACCTAGGACCTATTGCTCGAGAATATAGCTATATAAGTACTAAGCCAACTCGCACGGTGTTCATATGATGTCCAAATGTTATTATAAGGGTTCCTATGGGTAAAGGGCATAAAATAAGGGGGTGTAAGATTAGAGGGTAGTTTTAAAAATTATGAATGATAACAAATTCAGTTTATTCATAAGAAAATTGACGTAGACGGAATTCCAAATTTTGCAACTTTCAGCTTGAATAACTTCGCAACCATTGCTCTGATTGACCTGTCGTAAGAAGGAAAGCTGACAAGACACAATGAAACTCTTTTTATGATATTCAGTGACACAATAATGCTTTGGTTGGTCATTGTGCATGGTAGCCACACCGTGCCTCCACTTATCAAAGGTCTTTGTACTTGCTAGTCGATACCAAGTATTCCCAAACCATTGTTTCTCCATCTGCCCATTTTTTACTTGGATTATGAGTTGTAAATGTTGACCACACACACGAAACTTCTTCAGTCATGAGCAGTGATGTATGCCTACTTGGGTAGGTCATTGTGCACGGTAGCCACACCGTGCCAATACATACGAAGTGAAATGTGACTCGTGTTATGCGTTTTAAACGTTGACCAAATGAAGTGAAATGTGTTGGTCATGGTTAGTGACATATGCATACTTTGGTTGGTCACTGTGCATTGAAGCCACATTGTGCCAATAAATATTGAAGGTATTTGTACTTGCTAGTCGATAACTAGTATTCACAAACTATTACCGTCCACTCTGCCCATTTGTGACTCGTGTTATGAGGTGTCAAAGTTTACCACACTTAGTGACATTATTTGGTCATGGTCAGTGACATATGCCTACTTTGGTTGGTCAACGTGCATGGTCTCCACACCGTGCCACAGCGTATTGAAGCCCCTTGTTTTTCTTATTTGGTACTTGGTGTTACCAAACCATTGTTTCCCCCTCTGACCATTTGTGACTCGTATTATGAGTTGTCAACGTTGACCACACACAGCGGATTTCTTTGGTCAAAGGCAGTACATATGCCTACTTTAATCGGTCATTGTGCATGGTAGCCACACCGTGCTACTACTGACTGAAGGTCATTGTACTTTGTAGTTGAGAACCAATAATCGCATAGCATTGTTTCCTCTCCTGGCCGTTTGTGACTCGTGTTATGGTTGGTCAACGTTGACCACCCATATCAAAATTCTCTGATCATGATCAGTGACATATGCCTAGTTTCGTTGTTTGGTGTGCATATTAGCCACACCGTGCCACTACGTATTGAAGTTTTTTGTCCTTTCTAGTTGATACATAGGCTTCCCAAACCATTGTCTCTCCCTCTGACCATTTGTGACTTGTGTTATGAGTTGTCAATGTTGACCACACATAGTGGACTTCTTTGGTCGTATTCAGTGACGTATGCATCATTTGGTTGGTCATTGTGCAGGCTAGCCATACCGTGCCACTACTTGTTGAAGGTCTTTGGACTTGCTAGTTGATAACTAGTGTTCCCAACCCATTTTTTTCCCCTCTGACCATTTGTGACTCGTGTTATGCATTTTCAGCGTTGACCACATGAAGTGAAATTTGGTGGTCATGGTTCGTGACATATGCATACTTTGGTTGGTCACCGTGCATTGAAGCCACACTATGCCACTACATATTGAAGATATTTGTACTTGCTAGTCGATAACTAGTATTCACAAACCAGTATCTTCCACCATGATCATTTGTGACTCGTGTTATGAGTTGTCAAAGTTTACCACACTTAGTGACATTATTTGGTCATGGTCGGTGACATATGCCTACTTTCGTTGGTCATCGTGCATGGTCTCCACACCGTGCCACAACGTATTGAAGCCCCTTGTGCTTGATATTTGATACTTGCTGTTCCCAAACCATTCTTTCCCCCGCTGATCATTTGTGACTCATATTATGAGTTGTCAACGTTGACCACACACAGCGGATTTCTTTGGTCAAAGGTAGTACATATGCCTACTTTCGTTGGTCATTGTGCATGGTAACCACACCGTGCTACTATTGACTGAAGCTTGTTGTACTTGGTAGTTGAGAACTCATATTTCCATAGCATTGTTTCATCTCCTAACCGTTTGTGACTCGTGTTATGGTTGGTCAATGTTGACCACCCATATTGATATTTTCTAGACATCATCTGACATATGCCTAGTCTGGTTGTTTGGTGTGCATATTAGCCACACCGTGCCACTATATATTAAAGTTGCTTGTCCTTTCTAGTCAATACATAGGCTTCTTAAACCATTGTCTCTCCCTCTGACCATTTGTGTCTCGTGTTACGAGTTGTCAATGTTGACCACACATAGCGCACTTATTCGGTTGTAGTCAGTCAGGTATGCATCCTTTGGTTGGTCACTGTGCACACTAGCCATACCCTGCCACTGCTTGTTGAAGGTCTTTGTACTTGCTTGTTGATAACTAGTGTTCCCAAACAATTGTTTTCCCCTCTGACAATTTGTGACTCATGTTATGCGTTTTCAACGTTGACCACACACTGTGAAATTCTTTTGGTCATGGTTTGTGACATATGCATACTTTGGTTGGTCACTCTGGATTGAACCCACATTGTGCCACTACATATTGAATGTATTTGTACTTGCTAGTCGATAACTAGTATTCACAAACCATTACCTTCCACCCTGACCATTTGTGACCCGTGTTATGAGTTGTCAAATTTCACCACACCTAGTGACATTTTTGGTCATGGTCAGTGATATATGCCTAGTTTGGTTGGTCATCGTGCATGGTCTCCACACCGTGCCACAACGTATTGAAGCCCCTTGTGCTTGCTATGTGATACTTGGTGTTCCCAAACCATTGTTTCCCCCTCTGACCCTTTGTGACTCGTATTATGAGTTGTCACTGCTGACCACACACAGCGGATTTCTTTGGTCAAACGCAGTACATTTGCCTAATTTGGTCGGTCATTGTACATGGTAGCCACACCGTGCTACTACTGACTGAAGGTCGTTGTACTTGGTAGTTGGCATCTAGTATTCCCAACCCATTGTTTCCCCCTCTGACCCTTTGTGACTCGTATTATGAGTTGTCACTGCTGACCACACACAGCGGATTTCTTTGGTCAAAGGCAGTACACATGCCTACTTTCGTTGGTCATCGTGCATGGTCTCCACACCGTGCCACAACGTATTGAAGCCCCTTGTGCTTGCTATGTGATACTTGGTGTTCCCAAACCATTGTTTCCCCCTCTGACCATTTGTGACTCGTATTATGAGTTGTCACTGCTGACCACACACAGCGGATTTCTTTGGTCAAAGGCAGTTCATATGCGTACTTTGGTCGATCATTGTGAATGGTAGCCACACACTGCTACTACTGACTGAAGGTCGCTGTACTTGGTAGTTGAGAACCGATATTCCCATAGCATTGTTTCCTCTCCTGACCGTTTGTGACTCGTGTTATGGTTGGTCAACGTTGACCACCCATATTGAAAGTCTCTGGACATCATCTGACATATGCCTACTCTGGTTGTTTGGTGTGCATATTAGCCACACCGTGCCGCTATGTATTGAAGTTCTTTGTCCTTTCTAGTCAATACATAGGCTTCTTAAACCATTGTCTCTCCCTCTGACCATTTGTGACTCGTGTTACGAGTTGTCAATGTTGACCACACATAGTGGACTTATTCGGTCGTAGTCAGTGAGGTATGCATCCTTTGGTTGGTCACTGTGCATGCTAGCCATACCCTGCCACTGCTTGTTGAAGGTATTTGTTCTTGTTTGTTGATAACTAGTGTTCCCAAACCATTGTTTTCCCCTCTGAGCATTTGTGACTCATGTTATGCGTTTTCAACATTGACCACACACTGTGAAATTCTTTTGGTCATGGTTTGTGACACATGCATACTTTGGTTGGTCACTGTGCATTGAAGCCACATTGTTCCACTACACATTGAAGGTATTTGTACTTGCTAGTCGATAACTAGTATTCACAAACCATTACCTTCCACCCTGACCATTTGTGACCCGTGTTATGAGTTGTCAAATTTTACCACACCTAGTGACATTATTTGGTCATGGTCAGTGACATATGCCTACTTTGGTTGGTCATCGTGCATGGTCTCCACACCGTGCCACAACGTATTGAAGCCCCTTGTGCTTGCTATGTGATACTTGGTGTTCCCAAACCATTGCTTCCCCCTCTGACCATTTGTGACTCGTTTTATGAGCTTTCAGCGCTGACCACACACAGCGAATTTCTTTGCTCAAAGGCAGTACATATGCCTACTTTGGTCGATCATTGTGCATGGTAGCCACACCGTGCTACTACTGAATGAAGGTCGTTGTACTTGGTAGTTGAGAACTGATATTCCCATAGCATTGTTTCCTCTCCTGACCGGTTGTGACTCGTGTTATGGTTGGTCAACGTTGACCCACCATATTGAAATTCTCTGGCATCATCTGACATATGCCTAGTCTGGTTGTTTGGTGTGCATATTAGCCACACCGTGCCACTATGTATTGAAGTTCTTTGTCCTTTCTAGTCAATACATAGGCTTCTTAAACCATTGTCTCTCCCTCTGACCATTTGTGACTCGTGTTACGAGTTGTCAATGTTGACCACACATAGTGGACTTATTCGGCTGTAGTCAGTGAGGTATGCATCCTTTGGTTGGTCATTGTGCACGCTAGCCATACCCTGCCACTGCTTGTTGAAGGTCTTTGTACTTGCTTGTCGATAACTAGTGTTCCCAAACCATTGTTCTCCCCTCTGACCATTTCTGACTGATGTTATGCGTTTTCAACGTTGACCACACACAGTGAAATTCTTTTGGTCATGGTTTGTGACATATGCATACTTTGGTTGGTCACTGTGCATTGAAGGTATTCGTACTTGCTAGACGATAACTAGTATTCACAAACCATTACCTTCCATCCTGATCATTTGGGACCCGTGTTATGAGTTGTCAAAGTTTACCACACCTAGTGACATTATTTGGTCATGGTCAGTGACATATGCCTACTTTGGTTGGTCATCGTGCATGGTCTCCACACCGTGCCACAACGTATTGAAGCCCCCTGTGCTTGCTATGTGATACTTGGTGTTCCCAAACCATTGTTTCCCCCTCTGACCATTTGTGACTCGTATTATGAGTTGTCAGGGCTGACCACACACAGCGGATTTCTTTGGACAAAGGCAGTACATATGCCTACTCTGGTCGGTCATTGTGCATGGTAGCCACATCGTTGTACTTGGTAGTTGAGAATAGATATTCCCATAGCATTGTTTCCTCTCCTGACCGTTTGTGACTCGTGTTGTGGTTGGTCCACGTTGACCACCCATATTGAAATTCTCTGGTCATGATCAGTGACATATGCCTAGTTTGGTTGTTTGGTGTGCATATTAGCCACACCGTGGCACTATGTATTGAAGTTCTTTGTCAAATGTAGTCAATACATAGGCTTCCAAAACCGTTGTCTCTCCCTCTCACCATTTGTGACTCGTGTTATGAGTTGTCAATGTTGACCACACATAGTGGACTTATACGGTCGTAGTCAGTGACGTATGCATCCTTTGGTTGGTCACTGTGCACGCTAGCCATACCGTGCCACTGCTTGTTGAAGGTCTTTGTACTTACTAGTTGATAACTAGTGTTCCCAACCCATTGTTTTCCCCTCTGACCAATTTTGACTCGTGTTATTCATTTTCAACGTTGACCACATGAAGTATAAGTATTTGGTCATGGTTAGTGACATATACATACTTTGGCTGGTCACTGTGCATGGAAGCCACGTTGTGCCACTACATATTGAAGGTATTTGTACTTGCTAGTCGATAACTAGTATTCACAAACCATTATCTTCCACCCTGACCATTTGTGACTCGTGTTATGAGTTGTCAAATTTTACCACACTTAGTGACATTATTTTGTCATGGTCAGTGACATATGCCTACTTTGGTTGGTCATCGTGCATGATCTCCTCACCGTGCCACAGCGTATTGTAGCCCCTTGTGCTTGCTATTTGATACTTGGTGTTCCCAAACCATTGTTTCCCCCTCTGACCATTTGTGACTCGTATATGAGTTGTCAATGTTGACCACACACAGCAGGTTTCTTTGGTCACAGGCAGTACATATGCCTACGTTGGTCGGTCATTGTGCATGGTAGCCACACCATGCTACTACTGACTGAAGGTCGTTGTACTTGGTATTTGAGAACCGATATTCCCATAGCATTGTTTCCTCCCCTGACCGTTTGTTACTCGTGTTATGGTTGGTCAACGTAGACCACCCATATTGAAATTCTCTGGTCATGATCAGTGACATATGCCTAGTTTGGTTGTTTGGTGTGCATATTAGCCACACCGTGCCACTATGTATTGAAGTTCTTTGTCCTTTCTAGTCGATACATAGGCTTCCCAAACCATTGTCTCTCCCTCTGACCATTTGTGACTCGTGTTATGAGTTGTCAATGTTGACCACACATAGTGGACAGATTCGGTCGTAGTCAGTGACGTATGCATCATTTGGTTGATCACTGTGCACGCTAGCCATACCGTGCCACTGCTTGTTGAAGGTCTTTGTACTTGCTAGTTGATAACTAGTGTTCCCAACCCATTGTTTTCCCCTCTGACCATTTGTGACTCGTGTTATGCGTTTTCAACGTTGACCAAACACTGTGAAATCCTGTTCGTCATGGTTTGTGACATATGCATACTTTGGTTTGTCACTGTGCACTGAAGCCACATTGTGCCATTACATATGGAAGGTATTTGTACTTGCTAGTCGATAACTAGTATTCACAAAGCATTACCTTCCACCCTGACCGTTTGTGACCCGTGTTCTGAGTTGTCAAAGTTTACCACACTTAGTGACATTATTTGGTCATTGTCAGTGAAATATGCCTACTTTGGTTGGTCATCGTGCATGTTATCCCTACCATGCCACAACGTATTGAAGCCCCTTGTGCTTGCTATGTGATACTTGGTGTTCTCAAACCATTGTTTCCCCCTCTGACCATTTGTGACTCGTATTATGAGTTGTCAACGTTGACCACACACACGGATTTCTTTGGTCAAAGGCAGTACATATGCCTTCTTTGGTCGGTCATTGTGCATGGTAGCCACACCTTTCTACTACTGACTGAAGGTCGTTGTACTTGGTAGTTGAGAACCAATATTCGCATAGCATTGTTTCCTCTCCTGACCGTTTGTGCCTCGTGTTATGGTTGGTCAACGTTGACCACCCATATTGAAATTCTCTGGTCATGATCAGTTACATATGCCTAGTTTGGTTGTTTGGTGTGCATATTAGCCACATCGTGCCACTACGTATTGAAGGTCTTTGTCCTTTCTAGTCGATACATAGGCTTCCAAAACCATTGTCTCTCCCTCCGTCCATTTGTGACTCGTGTCATGAGTTGTCAATTTTGACCACACATAGTGGAATTCTTCGGTCGTATTCAGTGACGTATGCATCCTTTGGTTGTTCATTCTGTATGCTAGCCATATCGTGCCACTATTTGTTGAAGGTCTTTGCACTTGCTAGTTGATAACTAGTGTTCCCAATCCATTTTTTCCCCTCTGACCATTTGCGACTCGTGTTATGCGTTTTCAACGTTGACCACATGAATTGAAATTTGGTTGTCATGGTTCGTGACATATGCATACTTTGTTTGGTCACTGTGCATTGAAGCCACATTGTGCCACTACATTTTGAAGGTGTTTGTACTTGCTAGTCGATAACTAGTATTCAAAAACCATTATCTTCCACCCTGACCATTTGTCACTTGTGTTATGAGTTGTCAAAGTTTACCACACTTATTGACATTATTTGGTCATGGTCCGTGACATATGCCTACTTTGGTTGGTCTTCGTGCATGGAATCCACACCGTGCCACAACGTATTGAATCCCCTTGTGCTTGCTATTCCATACTTGGTGTTCCCAAACCATTGTTTCCCCCTCTGACCATTTGTGACTCGTATCATGAGTTGTCAGCGTTGACCACACACAGCGGATTTCTTTGGTCAAAGGCAGTACACATGCCTACTTTGGTCGGTCATTGTGCATGGTAGCCACACCGTGCTACTACTGACTGAAGGTCGTTGTACTTGGTATTTGAGAACCGATATTCCCATAGCATTGTTTCCTATCCTGACCGTTTGTGACTCGTGTTATGGTTGGTCAACGTTGACCACCCATATTGAAATTCTCTGGTCATGATCAGTGTCATATGCCTAGTTTGGTTGTTTGGTGTGCATATTAGCCACACCGTGCCACTATATATTGAAGTTCTATGTCAAATGTAGTCAATACATAGGCTTCTCAAACCATTGTCTCTCCCTCTGACCATTTGTGACTCGTGTTATGAGTTGTCAATGTTGACCACACATAGTGGACTTATTCGTTCTCAGTCACTAACGTATGCATCCTTTGGTTGGTCACTGTGCACGCTAGCCATACCGTGCCACTACTTGTTGAATGTATTTGTACTTGCTAGTTGATAACTAGTGTTCCTAACCCATTGTTTTCCCCTCTGGCCATTTGTGACTCGTGTTATGCGTTTTCAACATTGACCACATGAAGTGAAATTTGTTGGTCATGGTTAGTGACATATACATACTTTGGTTGGTCACTGTGCATTGAAGCCACATTTTTCCACTACATATTGAAGGTAATTGTACTTGCTATTCGATAACTAGTATTCAGAAACCATTCTCTTCCACCCTGACCATTTGTGACTCGTGTTATGAGTTGTCAAAATTTACCACACTTAGTGACAATATTTGGTCATCGTCAGTGACATATGCCTACTTTAGTTGGTCATCGTGCATGGTCTCCTCACCGTGCCACAGCGTATTGCAGCCCCTTGTGCTTGCTATTTGATACTTGGTGTTCCCAAACCATTGTTTCCCCTTCTGACCATTTGTGACTCGTATACGAGTTGTCAACGTTGACCACTCACAGCAGATTTCTTTGGTCAAAGGCAGTACATATGCCTACTTTGGCCGGTCATTGTGCATGGTAGCCACACCATGCTACTACTGACTGAAGGTCCTTGTACTTGGTTGGTGAGAACCGATATTCCCATAGCATTGTTTCATCTCCTGACCGTTTGTGACTCGTGTTATGGTTGGTCAACGTTGACCACCCATATTGAAATTCTCTGGACATCATGTGACATATGCCTAGTCTGGTTGTTTGGTGTGCATATTAGCCACACCGTGCCACTGCGTTTTGCAGTTCTTGGTCCTTTCTAGTCAATACATAGGCTTCTTAAACCATTGTCCCTCCCTCTGACCATTTGTGACTCGTTCTATGAGTTGTCAATGTTGACCACATAGTGGACTTATTCGGTTTCAGTCAATGACGTATGCATCCTTTGGTTGGTCACTCTGCACGCTAGCCATGCCGTGCCACTACTTGTTGAAGGTATTTGTACTTGCTAGTTTATAACTAGTGTTCCCAAACCATTGTTTTCCCCTCTGACCATTTGTGACTCATGTTATGCGTTTTCAACGTTGACCACACACTTTGAAATTCTTTTCGTCATGGTTTGTGACATATGCATACTTTGGTTGGTACCTGTGCATTGAAGCCACATTGTGCCACTACATATTGAAGGTATCTTTACTTGCTAGTCGATAACTAGTAATCACAAACCATTACCTTCCACCCTGACCATTTGTGACCCGTGTTATGAGTTGTCAAAGTTTACCACACTTAGTGACATTATTTGGTCATGGCCAGTGACATATGCCTACATTGGTTGGTCATCGTGCATGGTATCCACACCGTGCCACAACTTTTAGAAGCCCCTTGTGCTTGCTATGTGATACTTGGTATTCCCAAACCATTGTTTCCTCCTCTGACCATTTGTGACTCGTATTATGAGTTGCCAGCGTTGACCACACAAAGCGGATTTCTTTGGTCAAAGGCAGTACATATGCCTAGTTTGGTCGGTCATTGTGCATGGTAGCCACACCGTGCTACTTCTGAATGAAGGTCGTTGTACTTGGTAGTTGAGAACCGACATTCCCATGGCATTGTTTCCTCTCCTGACCGGTTGTGACTCGTGTTATGGTTGGTCAACGTTGACCACCCATATTGAAATTCTCTGGTCATGATCAGTGACATATGCCTAGTTTGGTTGTTTGGTGTGCATATTAGCCACACCGTGCTACTACGTATTGAAGTTCTTTGTCCTTTCTAGTCGATACATAGGCTTCCCAAACCATTGTCTCTCCCTCTGACCATTTGTGACTCGTGTTATGAGTTGTCAATGTTGACCACACATAGTGGACTTCTTTGGTCGTATTCAGTGACGTATGCATCATTTGGTTGGTCATTGTGCAGGCTAGCCATACCGTGCCACTACTTGTTGAAGGTCTTTGGACTTGCTAGTTGATAACTAGTGTTCCCAACTCATTTTTTTCCCCTCTTACCATTTGTGACTCGTGTTATGGATTTTCAGCGTTGACCACATGAAGTGAAATTTGGTGGTCATGGTTCGTGACATATGCATACTTTGGTTTGACACCGTGCATTGAAGCCACATTGTGCCACTACATATTGAAGGTATTTGTACTTGCTAGTCGATAACTAGTATTCACAAACCAGTATCTTCCACCATGATCATTTGTGACTCGTGTTATGAGTTGTCAAAGTTTACAACACTTAGTGACATTATGTGGTCATGGTCGGTGACATATGTCTTCTTTCGTTGGTGATCGTGCATGGTCTCCACACCGTGCCACAACGTATTGAAGCCCCTTGTGCTTGCTATTTGATACTTGGTGTTCCCAAACCATTCTTTCCCCCTATGACCATTTGTGACTCGTATTATGAGTTGTCAACGTTAATCACACACAGCGGATTTCTTTGGTCAAAGGTAGTACATATGCCTACTTTGGTCGGTCATTGTGCATGGTAACCACACCATGCTACTACTGACTGAAGGTTGTTGTACTTGGTAGTTGAGAACCCATATTTCCATAGCATTGTTTCATCTCCTGGCCGTTTGTGACTCGTTTTATGGTTGGTCAACGTTGACCACCCATATTGAAATTCTCTGGACATCATCTGACATATGCCTAGTCTGGTTGTTTGGTGTGCATATTAGCCACACCGTGCCACTATGCATTGAAGTTATTTGTCCTTTCTAGTCAATACATTGGCTTCTTAAACCATTGTCTCTCCGTCTGACCAGTTGTGACTCGTGTTACGAGTTGTCAATGTTGACCACACATAGTGGACTTATTCGGTTGTAGTCAGTGAGCTATGCATCCTTTGGTTGGTCACTGTGCACGCTAGCCATACCCTGCCACTGCTTGTTGAATGTCTTTATACTTGCTTGTTGATAACTAGTGTTCCCAACCCATTGTTTTCCCCTCTGACCATTTGTGACTCATGTTATGCGTTTTCAACGTTGACCACACACTGTGAAATTCTTTTGGTCATGGTTTGTGACATATGCATACTTTGGTTGGTCACTGTGCATTGAAGCCACATTGTGCCACTACATATTGAAGGTATTTGTACTTGTTAGTCGATAAATAGTATTCACAAACCATTACCTTCCACCCTGACCATTTGTGACCCGTGTTATGAGTTGTCAAATTTTACCACACCTAGTGACATTATTTGGTCATGGTCAGTGACATATGCCTACTTTGGTTGGTCATCGTGCATGGTCTCCACACCGTGCCACAGCGTATTGAAGCCCCTTGTGCTTGCTATTTGGTACTGAGGTATAGGTAATCGTGCCTCTTTTATACAGTGCATGATCTGTGTATTACATATATATTTATATGTATATGTATATAGATACAAAGCTTCCAAGAGGTGTCCTTACGGTTAAATGATATTTGTTCACTTAACCATGTGTGTTATGGGGATATATTTCCACGTGAAATACTGTGTATTTTTTCCTAGGCCATGAATAATGATTAAATAAATTTCCCTGGAAAGAAATACTAGGACAGAGACTAAGTCGTATTTAATACACCTAATATTGTTTCAGGACTTGCTCAGTGATACGTGAGTAATATCATAATAGACTATTTTCGTCTAGGGCATACATTTGTATCGCTCGCAACAATCGAGCGTAACGTTTCGTTTTACTCCGAAACGTTTCCCACGGTCAGTCGCGGACAACCCCCCCCCCCAGACCCTCGAGTGTATTGGCTCAGTGTATTGGGCCGTGTATCGTAGAGACCCTCTACTTTGTACACTAGTGTACAATACACTAGTGTATTTTTGTTTATGTTCACCAGATACACACGACATATACACAACCCCCAAACACTTTTACGTTTGGGGGGGGGG
>SZWC01000362.1:291321-311776 GCA_023375785.1 Penium margaritaceum
TGATACTTGGTGTTCCCAAACCATTGTTTCCCCCTCTGACCATTTGTGACTCGTATTATGAGTTGTCAACGTTGACCACACACAGCGGATTTCTTTGGTCAAAGGCAGTACATATGCCTACTTTGGTCAGTCATTGTGCATGGTAGCCACACCGTGCTACTACTGACTGAAGGTCGTTGTACTTGGTAGTTGAGAACCGATATTCCCATAGCATTGTTTCCTCTCCCGATTGTTTGTGACTCGTGATATGGTCGGTCAACGTTGACCACCCAAATTGAAATTCTCTGGTCATGATTAGTGACATATGCGTAGTTTGGTTGTTTGGTGTGCATATTAGCCACACCGTGCCACTACGTATTGAAGTTATTTGTCCTTTCTAGTCAATACATAGGCTTCTTAACCATTATCTCTCCCTCTGACCATTTGTGAGTTGTGTTATGAGTTGTCAATGTTGACCACACATAGTGGACTTATTTGGTCGTATTCAGTGACGTATGCATCTTTGGTTGGTCACTGTGCACCCTAGCCAAACCGTGCCACTGCTTTTTGAAGGGCTTTGTACTTGCTAGTTGATAACCAGTGTTCCCAACCCATTGTTTTCCCCTCTGACCATTTGTGACTCGTGTTATGCGTTCTCAACATTGACCACATGAAGTGAAATTTGTTGGTCATAGTTCGTGACATATACATAATTTGGTTGGTCATTGTGCATTGAAGCCACATTGTGCCACTACATATTGAAGGTATTTGTACTTGCTAGTCGATAACTAGTATTCACAAACCATTTTCTTCAAACCTGACCATTTTTGACTCGTGTTATGAGTTGTCAAAGTTTACCACACTTAGTGACATTATTTGGTCATGGTCAGTGGCATATGCCTACTTTGGTTGGTCATCGTGCATGGTCTCCTCACCGTGCCACAGCCTATTGCAGGCCCTTGTGCTTGCTATTTGATACTTGTTCCCAAACCATTTTTCCCCCTCTGACCATTTGTGACTCGTATATGAGTTGTCAATGTTGACCACACACAGCAGGTTTCTTTGGTCACAGGCAGTACATATGCCTACGTTGGTCGGTCATTGTGCATGGTAGCCACACCATGCTACTACTGACTGAAGGTCGTTGTACTTGGTAGTTGAGACCTGATATTCCCATAGCATTGTTTCCTCCCCTGACCGTTTGTTAATCGTGTTATGGTTGGTCAACGTAGATCACCCATATTGAAATTCTCTGGTCATGCTCAGTGACATATGCCTAGTTTGGTTGTTTGGTGTGCATATTAGCCACACCGTGCCACTACGTATTGAAGTTCTTTGTCCTTTATAGTCAATACATAGGCTTCTTAACCATTGTCTCTCCCTCTGACCGTTTGTGACTCGTGTTATGAGTTGTCAATGTTGACCACACATAGTGGACAGATTTGGTCGTAGTCAGTGACGTATGCATCATTTGGTTGATCACTGTGCACGCTAGCCATACCGTGCCACTGCTTGTTGAAGGTCTTTGTACTTGCTAGTTGATAACTGGTGTTCCCTACCCATTGTTTCCCCTCTGACCACTTGTGACTCGTGTTATGCATTCTCAACATTGACCACACACTGTGAAATTATTTTGGTTATGGTAAGTGACATATGCATACTTTGGTTGGTCACTGTGCATTGAAGCCACATTGTGCCACTACATGTTGAAGGTATTTGTACTTTCTAGTCAACAACTAGTATTCACAAACCATTATCTTCCATCCTGACCATTTGTAGTTCGTGGTATGAGTTGTCAAAGTTTACCACACTTAGTGACAGTATTTGGTCATGGTCAGTGACATATGCCTACTTTGGTTGGTCATCGTTTATGGTCTCCACACTGTGCCACAACGTATTGAAGCCCCTTGTGCTTGCTATTTGATTCTTGGTGTTCCCAGACCATTCTTTCCCTCTCTCACCATTTGTGACTTGTATTATGAGTTGTCAACTTTGACCACACACAGCGGAGTGTCTGGTCAAAGGCAGTACATATGCCTACTTTGATCGGTCATTGTGCATGGTAGCCACACCGTGCTACTACTGACTGAAGGTCGTTGTACTTGGTAGTTGAGAACCGATATTTCCACAGCATTTTTTCATCTCCTGACCGTTTTTGACTCGTGTTATGGTTGGTCAACATTGACCACCCATATTGAATTTCTCTGGACATCATCTCACATATGCCTAGTTTGGTTGTTTGGTGTGCATATGAGCCACACCGTGCCACTGCGTGTTGAAATTCTTTGTCCTTTCTAGTAAATACTTAGGCTTCTTAAACCATTGTCTCTCCTTCTGACCATTTGTGACTCGTGTTATGAGTTGTCAATGTTGACCACACATAGTGGACTTATTCGGTCGCATTCAGTGACGTATGCATCCTTTGGTTGGTCACTGTGCACGCTAGCCATACCGTGCCACTGCTTGTTGAAGGTCTTTGTTATTGCTAGTTCATAACTAGTGTTCCCAACCCATTGTTTTCCCCTCTGACCATTTTTGATTCGTGCTATGCGTTTTCAAGGTTAACCACACACTGTGAAATCCTTTTGGTCATGGTTAGTGATATATGCATACTTTGGTTGGTCACTGTTTATTGAAACCACATTGTGCCACTACATATTGAAGGTATTTGTACTTTCTAGTCGATAACTAGTTCACAAACAATTATCTTCCACCCTGACCATTTGTGACTCGTGTTATGAGTTGTCAAAGTTTACCACACTTAGTGACAGTATTTGGTCATGGTCAGTGACATATGCCTACTTTGGTTGGTCATCGTACATGGTCTCCACACCATGCCACAACGTATTAAAGCCCCTTGTGCTTGCTATTTGATACTTGGTGTTCCCAGACCATCCTTCCCCCTCTGACCATTGGTGACTCGTATTATGAGTTGTCAACGTTGACCACACACAGCGGATTTCTTTTGTCAAAGGCAGTACATATGCCTACTTTGGTCGGTCATTGTTCATGGTAGCCACACCGTGCTACTACTGACTGAAGGTTGTTGTACTTGGAAGTTGAGAACCAATGTTCGAATAGCATTGTTTCCTCTCCTGAATGTTTGTGACTCATGTTATGGTTGGTCAACGTTGACCACCCATATTGAAATTCTCTGGACATCATCTGACATATGCCTAGTCTGGTTGTTTGGTGTGCATATTAGCCACACCGTGCCACTACGTATTGAAGTTTGTTGTCCTTTCTAGTCAATACATAGGCTTCTTAAACCATTGTCTCTCCCTCTGACCATCTGTGACTCGTGTTATGAGTTGTCAATGTTCACCACACATAGTGGACTTATTCGGTCATAGTCACTGACGTATGCATCCTTTGGTTGGTCACTGTGCACGCTAGCCATACCATGCCACTGCTCGTTGAAGGTCTTTGTACTTGCTAGTTGATAACTAGTGTTCCCAACCCATTGTTTTCCCCTCTGGCCATTTGTGACTCGTGTTATGCGTTTTCAACGTTGACCACATACTGTGAAATTCGTTTGATCATGGTTAATGACATATGCATACTTTGGTTGGTCACTGTGCATCGAGGCCACATTGTGCCACTACATATTGAAGGTATTTTAACTTGCTAGTCGATAACTAGTATTCACAAACCATTATCTTTTACCCTGACCATTTGTGACTCTTGTTATGAGTTGTCAAAGTTTACCACACTTAGTGACAGTATTTGGTCATGGTCAGTGACATATGCCTACTTTGGTTGGTCATCGTGCATGGTCTCCACACCGTGCCACAACGTATTGAAGCCCCTTGTGCTTGCTATNGACTCGTGTTATGCGTTTTCAACGTTGACCACATGAAGTGAAATTTGTTGGTCATGGTTAGTGACATATGCATACTTTGGTTGGTCACTGTGCATTGAAGCCACATTGTGCCACTACATATTGAAGGTATTTGTACTTGCTAGTCAATAACTAGTATGCACAAACCATTATCTTCCACCCTGACCATTTGTGACTCGTGTTATGAGTTGTCAAAGTTTACCACACTTAGTGACATTATTTGGTCATGGTCAGTGACATATGCCTACTTTGGTTGGTCATCGTGCATGGTCTCCACACCGTGCCACAACGTATTGAAGCCCCTTGTGCTTGCTATTTGATACTTGATGTTCCCAAACATTGTTTCCCCCTCTGACCATTTGTGACTCGTATTATGAGTTGCCAGCGTTGACCACACAAAGCGGATTTCTTTGGTCAAAGGCAGTATATATGCCTACTTTGGTCGGTCATTGTGCATGGTAGCCACACCGTGCGACTACTGACTGAAGGTCGTTGTACTTGGTAGTTGAGAACCGATAATTCCAGAGCATTGTTTCATCTCCTGACCATTTGTGACTCGTGTTATGGTCGGTCAACGTTGACCACCCATATTGTAATTCTCTGGACATCTTCTGACATGTGCCTAGTCTGGTTGTTGGTGTGCATATTAGCCACACCGTGCCACTGCATGTTGAAGTTTTTTGTCCTTTCTAGTTAATGCATAGGCTTCTTAAACCATTGTCTCTCCCTCTGACCATTTGTGACTCGTGTTACGAGTTGTCAATGTTGACCACACATAGTGGACTTATTCGGTCTCAGTCAGTGACGTATGCATCCTTTGGTTGGTCATTGTGCATGCTAGCCATACCTTGCCACTGCTTGTTGAAGGTATTTGTACTTGCTAGTTGATAACTAGTGTTCCCAAACCATTGTTTTCCCCTCTGACCATTTGGGACCCATGTTATGCGTTTTCAACGTTGACCACACACGGTGAAATTCTTTTCATCATGGTTTGTGACATATGCATACTTTGGTTGGTCACTGTGCATTGAACTAACATTGTGCCACTACATATTGAAGGTATTTGTACTTGCTACTGGATAACTAGTAATCACAAACCATTGCCTTCCACCTTGACCATTTGTGACCCGTGTTATGAGTTGTCAAAGTTTACCACACTTGGTGACATTATTTGGTCATGGTCAGTGACATATGCCTACTTTGGTTGGTCATCGTGCATGGTCTCCACACCGTGCCACAACTTATTCACGTCCCTTGTGCTTGCTATGTGATACTTGGTATTCCCAAACCATTGTTCCCCCCTCTGACCATTTGTGACTAGTACTATGAGTTGCTAGCGTTGACCACACAAAGCAGATTTCGTTGGTCAAAGGCAGTACATATGCCTACTTTGGTCGGTCATTGTGCATGGTAGCCACACCGTGCTACTACTGACTGAATGTGGCTGTACTTGGTAGTTGAGAACTGATATTCCCATGGCATTGTTTCCTCTCCTGGCTGTTTGTGACTCGTGTTATGCTTGGTCAACCTTGACCACCCATATTGAAATTCTCTGGACATCATCTGACATATGCCTAGTCTGGTTGTTTGGTGTGCATATTAGCCACACCGTGCCACTATGTATTGAAGTTCTGTGTCCTTTCTAGTCAATATATAGGCTTCTTAAACCATTGTCTCTCCCTCTGACCATTTGTGACTCGTGGTATGAGTTGTCCATGTTGACCAAACTTAGTCGACTTATTCGGTCGTAGTCAGTGACGTATGCATCATTTGGTTGGTCACTGTGCACGCTAGCCATACCGTGCCACTGCTTGTTGAAGGTCTTTGTACTTGCTACTTGATAACCGGTGTTCCCAACCCATTGTTTTCCCATCTCACCATTTGTGATTCGTGTTATGCATTTTCAAGGTTGACAACACACTGCAAAATCCTTTTGGTCATGGTTAGTGACATATGCATACTTTGGTTGGTCACTGTGCATTGAAGCAACATTGTGCCACTACATATTGAAGGTATTTGTACTTGCTAGTCGATAACTAGTATTCACAAACAATTATCTTCCACCCTGACCATTTGTGACTCGTGTTATGAGTTGTCAAAGTTTACCACACTTAGTGACAGTGTTTGGTCATGGTCAGTGACATATGCCTACTTTGGTTGGTCACTGTGCATTGAAGCAACATTGTGCCACTACATATTGAAGGTATTTGTACTTGCTAGTCGATAACTAGTATTCACAAACAATTATCTTCCACCCTGACCATTTGTGACTCGTGTTATGAGTTGTCAAAGTTTACCACACTTAGTGACAGTATTTGGTCATGGTCAGTGACATATGCCTACTTTGGTTGGTCATCGTGCATGGTCTCCAAACTGTGCCACAACGTACTAAAGCCCCTTGTGCTTTCTATTTGATACTTGGTTTTCCCAGACCATTATTTCCCCCTTTGTCTATTGGTGACTCGTATTATGAGTTGTCATCGTTGACCACACACAGCGGATTTCTTTGGTCAAAGGCAGTACATATGCCTACTTTGGTCGGTCATTGTTCATGGTAGCCACACGGTGCTACTACTGACTGAAGGTTGTTGTACTTGGTAGTTGAGAACCAATGTTCGCATAGCATTGTTTCTTCTCCTGACCGTTTGTGACTCGTGTTATGGTTGGTCAACGTTTACCACCCATATTGAAATTCTCTAGACATCATCTGACATATGCCTAGTCTGGTTGTTTGGTGTGCATATTAGCCACACCGTGCCACTACGTATTGAAGTTCGTTGTCCTTTCCAGTCAATACATAGGCTTCTTAAACCATTGTCTCTCCCTCTGACCATTTGTGACTCGTGTTACATGTTGTCAATGTTGACCACACATAGTGGACTTATTCGGTCGTAGTTAGTGACGTATGCATCCTTTGGTTGGTCACTGTGCACGCTAGCCATACCGTGCCACTTCTTGTTGAAGATCGTTCTACTCTCTAGTTGATAACTAGTGTTCCTAAATCATTGTTTTCCCCTCTGACCATTTTTGACTCATGTTATGCGTTTTCAACGTTGACCACACACTGTGAAATTCTTTTGGTCATAGTTTGTGACATATTCATACTTTGGTTGGTCACTGTGCATTGAAGCCACATTGTGCCACTACATATTGAAGGTATCTGTACTGACTAGTCGATAACTAGTATTCACAAACAACTACCTTCCACCCTGACCATTTGTGACCCGTGTTATGAGTTGTCAAAGTTTACCACACTTATTGAAATTATTTGGTCATGGTCAGTGACATATGCCTACTTTGGTTGGTCTTCGTGCATGGTCTCCACGCCGTGCCACAGCGTATTGAAGCCCCATGTGCATGCTATTTGATACTTGGTGTTCCCAAACCATTGTTTCCCCCTCTCACCATTTGTGACTCGTATCATGAGATGTCAGCGTTGACCACACACAACGGATTTCTTTGGTCAAAGGCAGTACACATGCCTACTTTGGTCGGTCATTGTGCATGGTAGCCACACCGTGCTGCTACTGACTGAAGGTCATTGTACTTGGTAGTTGAGAACCGATATTCCCATAGCATTGTTTCCTATCATGACTGTTTGTGACTCGTGTTATGGTTGGTCAACGTTGACCACCCATATTGAAATTCTCTGGTCATGATCAGTGACATATGCCTAGTTTGGTTGTTAAGTGTGCATATTAGCCACACCGTGCCACTATATATTGAAGTTCTTTGTCAAATCTAGTCAATACATAGGCTTCTCAAATCATTGTCTCTCCCTCTGACCATTTGTGACTCGTGTTATGGGTTGTCAATGTTGACCACACATAGTGGACTTATTCGGTCTCAGTCACTGACGTATGCATCATTTGGTTGGTCACTGTGCACGCTAGCCATACCGTGCCACTGCTTGTTGAAGGTCTTTGTACTTGCTAGTTGATAACTAGTGTTCCCAACCCATTGTTTTCCCCTCTGACCATTTGTGACTCGTGTTATGCGTTTTCAACATTGACCACATGAAGTGAAATTTGTTGGTCATGGTTAGTGACATATACATATTTTGGTTGGTCACTGTGCATTGAAGGCACATTGTGCCACTACATATTGAAGGTAATTGTACTTGCTAGTCGATAACTAGTATTCACAAACCATTCTCTTCCACCCTGACAATTTGTGACTCGTGTTATGAGTTGTCAAATTTTACCACACTTAGTGACAATATTTGGTCATCGTCAGTGACATATGCCTTCTTTAGTTGGTCATCGTGCATGGTCTCCTCACCGTGCCACAGCGTATTGCAGCCCCTTGTGCTTGCTATTTGATACTTGGTGTTCCCAAACCATTGTTTCCCCCTCAGACCATTTGTGACTCGTATATGAGTTGTCAACGTTGACCACACACAACAGATTTCTTTGGTCAAAGGGAGTACATATGCCTACTTTGGCCGGTCATTGTGCATGGTAGCCACACCATGCTACTACTGACTGAAGGTCCTTGTACTTGGTAGTTGAGAACCGATATTCCCATAGCATTGTTTCATCTCCTGACCGTTTGTGACTCGTGTTATGGTTGGTCAACGTTGACCACCCATATTGAAATTCTTTGGACATCATCTGACATCAGCATAGTCTGGTTGTTTGGTGTGCATATTAGCCACATCGTGCCACTGCGTATTGCAGTTCTTGGTCCTTTCTAGTCAATACATATGCTTCTTAAACCATTGTCTCTCCCTCTGACCATTTATGACTCGTGTTATGAGTTGTCAATGTTGACCACACATAGTGGACTTATTCGGTCTCAGGCAGTGACGTATGCATCCTTTGGTTGGTCAATGTTCACGCAAGCCATACCGTGCCACTGCTTGTTGGAGGTCTTTGTACTTGCTAGCTGATAACTAGTGTTCCCAAACCATTTTTTCCCCCTCTGACCATTTGTGACTCATGTTATGCGTTTTCAACGTTGACCACACACTGTGAAATTCTTTTGGTCATGGTTTGTGACATATGCATACTTTGGTTGGTCACTGTGCATTAAAGCCACATTGTGCCACTACATATTTAAGGTATTTGTACTGTCTAATCGATAACTAGTAATCACAACCCATTACCTTCCACCCTGACCATTTTTGACCCGTGTTATGAGTTGTCAAAGTTTACCACACTTAGTAACATTATTTGGTCATGGTCAGTGACATATGCCTACTTTGGTTGATCATCGTGCATGGTCTCCACACTGTGCCACGACTTATTGAAGCCCCTTGTGCTTGCTATGTGATAATTGGTATTCCCAAACCATTGTTTCCCCCTCTGACCATTTGTGACTCGTATTATGAGTTGCCAGCGTTGACCACACAAAGCGGATTTCTTTGGTCAAAGGCAGTAAATAAACCTACTTTGGTCGTTCATTGTGCATGGTAGCCACACCGTGCTACTACTGACAGAAGGTCGTTGTACTTGGTATTTGAGAACCGATATTCCCATAGCATTGTTTCCTATCCTGGCCGTTTGTGACTCGTGTTATGGTTGGTCAACGTTGACCACCCATATTGAAATTCTCTGGTCATGATCAGTGACATATGTCTAGTTTGGCTGTTTGGTGTGCATATTAGCCACACCGTGCCACTATGTATTGAAGGTCTTTGTCCTTTCTAGTCAATACATAGGCTTCCCAACCCATTGTCTCTCCCTCTAACCATTTGTGACTCGTGTTATGAGTTGTCAATGTTGAACACACAAAGTGGACTCATTCGGTCGTAGTCAGTGACGTATGCATCCTTTGGTTGGTCACCGTGCACGCTAGCCATACCGTGCCACTGCTTGTTGAAGTTCTTTGTACTTGCTAGTTGATAGCTAGTGTTCCCAGCCCATTGTTTTCCCCTGAGACCATTTGTGACTTCTGTTATGTGTTTTCAACGTTGACCACATGAAGTGAAATTTGTTGGTCATGGTTAGCGACATATGCATACTTTGGTTGGTCACTGTGCATTGAAGCCACATTGTGCCACTACATATTGAAGGTATTTGTACTTGCTGGTTGATAACTAGTATTCACAAACAATTATCTTCCACCCTGACCATTTGTGACTCGTGTTATGAGTTGTCAAATTTTACCACACTTAGTGACATTATTTGGTCATGGTCAGTGACATATGCCTACTTTGGTTGGTCATCGTGCATGGTCTCCTCACCGTGCCACAGCGTATTGCAGCCCCCTGTGCTTGCTATTTGATACTTGGTGTTCCCAAACCATTATTTCCCCCTCTGACCATTTGTGACTCGTACATGAGTTGTCAACGTTGACCACACACAGCAGATTTCTTTAGTCAAAGGCATTACATATGCCTACTTTGGTCGGTCATCGTGCATGGTAGCCACTCCATGCTACTACTGACTGGAGGTCGTTGTACTTGGTAGTTGAGAACCGTTATTCCCATAGCATTGTTTCCACTCCTGACCGTTTGTGACTCGTGTTATGGTTGGTCAACGTTGACCACCCATATTGAAATTCTCAGGTCATGATCAGTGACATATGCCTAGTTTGGTTGTTTGGTGTGCGTATTAGCCACACTGTGCCACTACGTATTGAAGTTATTTGTCCTTTCTAGTCAATACATAGGCTTCTTAAACCATTGTCCCTCCCTCTGACCATTTGTGACTCGTTCTATGTGTTGTCAATGTTGACCACACATAGTGGACTTATTCGGTCGTAGTCAATGACGTGTGCATCCTTTGGTTGATCACTGTGCATGCTAGCCATACCGTTCCCCTACTTGTTGAAGGTCTTTGTACTTGCTAGTTGATAACTAGTGTTTCAAATCCATTGTTTTCCCCTCTGACCATTTGTGACTCGTGTTATGCGTTTTCAACGTTGACCACACACTGTGAAATTCGTTTGGTCATGGTTAGTGACATATGCATACTTTGGTTGGTCACTGTGCATTGAAGCCACATTGTTCCACTACATATTGAAGGTATTTGTACTTGCTAGTCGATATCTAGTATTCACAAACCATTATCTTCCACCATGACCATTTGTCACTCGTGTTATGAGTTGTCAAAGTTTACCACACTTAGTGACAGTATTTGGTCATGGTCAGTGACTTATGCCTACTTTGGTTGGTCATCGTGCATGGTCTCCACACCGTGCCACAACGTATTGAAGCCCCTTGTGCTTGCTATTTGATACTTGGTGTTCCCCAACCATTATTTCTTCCTCTGACCATTTGTAACTCGTATTATGAGTTGTCAACGTTGACAACACACGGCGGATTTCTTTGGTCAAAGGCAGTACTTATGCCTACTTTGGTCGGTCATTGTGCATGGTAGCCACACCGTGCTACTGCTGACTGAAGGTCGATGTACTTGATAGTTGAAAACCGATATTCCCATAGCATTGTTTCATCTCCTGACCGTTTGTGACTCGTGTTATTGTTGGTCAACGTTGACCACCCATATTGAACTTCTCTGGACATCATCTCACACATACCTAGTCTGGTTGTTTGGTGTGCATATTAGCCACACCGTGCCACTACGTATTGAAGTTCTTGGTCACTGTGCACGCTAGCCATACCGTGCCACTGCTTGTTGAAGGTCTTTGTACTTGCTAGTTGATAACTAGTGCTCCCAAACCATTGTTTTCCCCTCAGACCATTTGTGGCTCATGTTATGCGTTTTCAACATTGACCACACACTGTTAGATTCTTGTAGTCATGGTTTGTGAAATATGCATACTTTGGTTGGTCACTGTGCATTGAAGCCACATTGTGCCACTACATATTGAAGGTATTCGTACTTGCTAGTCGATAACTAGGATTCATAAACCATTACCTTCCACCCTGACCATTTGTGACCCGTGTTATGAGTTGTCAAAGTTTACCACACTTAGTGAAATTATTTGGTCATTGTCAGTGACATATGCCTACTTTGGTTGGTCATCGTGCATGGTCTCCACACCATGCCACAATGTATTGAAGCCCCTTGTGCTTGCTAAGTGATACTTGGTGTTCCCAAACCATTGTTTCCCCCTCTGACCATTTGTGACTCGTATTATGAGTTGTCAGCGTTGACCACACACCGCGGATTTCTTTGGTCAAAGGCAGTACATATGCCTACTTTGGTCGGTCATTGCGCATGGTAGCCACACCGTGCTACTACTGACTGAAGGTCATTGTACTTGGTAGTTGAGAACCGATATTCCCATTGCATTTTTTCGTCTCCTGACAGTTTGTGACTCCTGTTATGGTTGGTCAACGTTGACCACCCATATTGAAATTCTCTGGTCATGATCAGTGACATATGCCTAGTTTGGTTGTTTGGTGTGCATATTAGCCACACCATGCCACTATGCATTGAAGTTCTTTGTCAAATCTAGTCAATACATAGGCTTCCCAAACCATTGTTTCTCCCTCTGACCATTTGTGACTCGTGTTATGAGTTGTCAATTTTGACCACACATAGTGGACTTATTTGGTCATAGTCAATGACGTATGCATCCTTTGGTTGGTCACTGTGCACGCTAGCCATATCGTGCCAGTACTTGTTGAAGGTCTTTGTACTTGCTAGTTGATAACTAGTTTTCCCAACCCATTGTTTTCCCCTCTGACCATTTGTGACTCGTGTTATATGCTTTCAACGTTGACCACATGAAGTGAAATTTGTTGGTCATGGTTAGAAACATATAAATACTTTGGTTGGTCATTGTGCATTGAAGCCACATTGTGCCACTACATATTGGAGGTATTTTTACTTGCTAGTCGATAACTAGTATTCACAAACCATTATCTTCCACCCTGACCATCTGTGACTCGTGTTATGAGCTGCCAAAGTGTACCACACTTAGTGACATTATTTGGTCATGGTCAGTGACATATGCCTAATTTGGTTGGTCATCGTGCATGGTCTCCTCACAGTGCCACATCGTATTGCAGCCCCTTGTGCTTGCTATTTGATACATGGTATTCCCAAACCAATGTTTCCCCCTCTGACCATTTGTGACTTGTATTATGAGTTGTCTGCGTTGACCAAACACCGCGGATTTCTCTGGTCAAAGGCAGTACATATGCCTACTTTGGTCGGTCATTGTGCATGGTAGCCACACCGTGCTACTACTGACTGAAGGTCGTTGTACTAGGTAGTTGAGAACCGATATTCCCATAGCATTGTTTCCTCCCCTGACCGTTTGTGACTCGTGTTATGGTTGGTCTACGTTGACCACCCATATTGAAATTCTCTGGTCATGATCAGTGACATATGCCTAGTTTGGTTGTTTGATGTGCATATTAGCCACACCGTGCCACTATGTATTGAAGTTCTTTGTCAAATCTAGTCAATACATAGGCTCCCCAAACCATTGTCTCTCCCTCTGACCATTTGTGACTCGTGTTATGAGTTGTCAATGTTGACCACACATAGTGGACTTATTCGGTTGTAGTCAGTGACATATGCATCCTTTGGTTGGTCACTGTGCACGCTAGCCATATCGTGCCACTGCTTGTTGAAGGTCTTTGTACTTGCTAGTTGATAACTAGTGTTCCCAACCCCTTGTTTTCCCCTTTGACCATTTGTGACTCGTGTTATGCATTTTCAACGTTGACCACACACTGTGAAATTATTTTGGTCATGGTTAGTGACATATGCATACTTTGGTTGGTCACTGTGCATTGAAGCCACATTGTGCCACTACATATTGAAGGTTTTTGTACTTGCTAGTCGATAACTAGTATTCACAAACCATCATCTTCTACCCTGACCATTTTTGACTCGTGTTATGATTTGTCAAAGTTTACCACACTTAGTGACAGTATTTGGTCATGGTCAGTGACATATGCCTACTTTGGTTGGTCATCGTGCATGGTCTTCGCACCGTGCCACAACCTATTGAAGCCCCTTGTGCTTGCTATTTGATACTTGGTGTTTCCAGATCATTCTTTCCCCCTCTGACCATTTGTGACTCGTATTATGAGTTGTCAACGTTGACCACACACAACGGATTTATTTGATCAAAGGCAGTACATATGCCTACTTTGGTCGGTCATTGTGCATGGTAGCTACCGTGCTACAACTGACTGAAGGTCGTTGTACTTGGTAGTTGGCATCTAGTATTCCCAACCCATTGTTTCCCCCTTTCATAAATGGTTACCCATATTATGGGTTGTCAACGTTGACCACACATAGTAAAATTATTTGGTCATGGTAAGTGGCACATGCCTAATCTGGTTGGTCATTGTTCATGGTAGCCACACCGTTCCACTACTTGTTGAAAGGCTTTGCACTTGCTAGTCCGTAAATAGCAAAAGGTTTCTCCCTTTGACACCAGGTCAGTTTTTGTTGATTTGTTACGCGTAGGTGCCTTCACTGGAATACTCCCTCCCACCCCCCCCTAGAGGGATGTTCCGTGGACGACCTGGAGGACAGATTTGCGACCGCATTATGACACCCCCCCTACCCCCCCCCCATGGCTTAGGCTCAAAGGTAGAGTTGAGGTATCACAACACGACCGCCCCCCCCCCCAGGTTGCGAGCCTATTCTATATTGCGCGTACGAGGATTCAAACCAAGGACCTATCGCTCGAGTATCTAGCTCTATTAGCACTAAGCCAACTCGTACAGTGTTCATATGATGTCCAAATGACATTACAAGGGTTCCTGTGGGTAAAGGGCATAAAGTAAGGGGGTGTAAGATTAGAGGGTGGTTTTCAAAATAATGAATGATAACAAAGTTAGTATATTCATAAAAATTTGAAGTAGACGGAGTTTCAAATTTTGCACCTTTGAGCTTGAATAACCTCTCAACCATTGCTCCGATTGACCAGCCGTAAGAAGGAAAGTTGAAAACACACACTGAAACGTTTTTTATGATATTCAGTGACACAAGAATGCTTTGGTTGGTCATTGTGCATGGTATCCACACCATGCCATCACTTATCAAACGTCTTTGTACTTGCTAGTCCATACCAAGTATTCCCAAACCATTGTTTCTCCCTCTGCCCATTTTTTACTTGTATTATGAGTTGTGAATGTTGACCACACACACGAAACTTCTTTGGTCATGAGCAGTGATGTATGCCTACTTGGGTAGGTCATTGTGCACGGTAGCCACACCGTGCCATTACATACAAAAGATATTTGTACTTGCTAGAAGATACATAACTTTTTGAAACCATTGTTTCCCCCTCTGACCATTTGTGACTCGTATTATGAGTTGTCAACGTTGACCACACACAGCGGATTTATCTGGTCAAAGGCAGTACATATGCCTATTTTGCTTGGTCATTGTGCATCGTAGCCACACCGTGCTACTACTGACTGAAGGTCGTTGTACTTGGTACTTGAGAACCAATATTTGCATAGCACTGTTTCCTCTCCTGACCGTTTGTGACTCGTGTTATGGTTGGTCAACGTTGACCACCCATATTGAAATTCTCTGGTCATGATCAGTGACATATGCCTAGTTTGGTTGTTTGGTGTGCATATTAGCCACACCGTGCCATTACGTATTGAAGTTCTTTGTCCTTTCTGGTCGATACATAGGCTTCCCAAACCATTGTCTCTCCCTCTGACCACTTGTGGGTCATGTTATGAGTTGTGAATGATGAACACACATAGTGGACTTCTTCGGTCGTATTCAGTGACGTATGCATCCTTTGGTTGGTCATTGTGCAGGCTAGCCATACCGTGCCACTACTTGTTGAAGGACTTCGGACTTGCTAGTTGATAACTAGTGTTCCGAACTCATTGTTTTCCCCTCTGACCACTTGTGACTCGTGTTATGCGTTTTCAACGTTCACCACATGAAGTGAAATTTGTTGGTCATGGTTCGTGACATATGCATACATTGGTTGGTCACTGTGCAGTGAAGCCACGTTGTGCCACTACATATTGAAGGTATTTGTACTTGCTAGTCGATAACTAGTATTCACAAACCATTGTCTTCCACCCTGACCATTTGTGACTCGTGTTATGAGTTGTCAAAGTTTACCACACTTAGTGACATTTTTTGGTCATGGTCAGTGACATATGCCTACTTTGGTTGGTCATCGTGCATGGTCTCCACACCGTGCCATAGCTTATTGAAGCCCCTTGTGCTTGCTATGTGATACTTGGTGTTCCCAAACCATTGTTTCCCCCTCTGACCATTTGTGACTCGTATTATGAGTTGTCAGCGTTGACCACACACAGCGTATTTCTTTGGTTAAAGGCAGTACATAAACCTACTTTGGTCGGTCATTGTGCATGGTAGCCACACCGTGCTACTACTGACTGAAGGTCGTTGTACTTGGTAGATGAGAACCGATATTCCCATAGCATTGTTTCCTCTCCTGACCGTTTGTGACTCGTGTTATAGTTGGTCAACGTTGACCACCCATATTGAAATTCTCTGGTCAAGATCAGTGACATATGCTTAGCTTGGTTGTTTGGTGTGCATATTAGCCACAATGTGCCACTATGTATTGAAGTTCTTTGTCAAATATAGTCAATGAATAGTTTTCCCAAACCATTGTCTCTCCCTCTGACCATTTGTGACTCGTGTTATGAGTTGCCAATGTTGACCACGCATAGTGGACTTATTCGGTCGTAGTCAGTGACGTATGCATCCTGTGGTTGGTCACTGTGCACGCTAGCCATACCGTGCCACTGCTTGTTGAAGGTCTTTGTACTTGCTAGTTGATAACTAGTGTTCCAAAACCATTTTCTTCCCCTTTAACCATTTGTGACTCATGTTGTGCGTTTTCAACGTTGACCACACACTGTGAAATTCTTTTGGTCATGGTTTGTGACATATGCATACATTGGTTGGTCACTGTGCATTGAAGCCACATTGTGCCACTACATATTGAAGGTATTTTTACTTGCTATTCGATAACTAGTAATCACAAACCATTACCTTCCACCCTGACCATTTGTGACCCGTGTTATGAGTTGTCAAAGTCTACCATGTTGTTCTTCTATGCCCCATGGCCACTGCTATGGGTTGACGGACAGGTTGGGCATGCACTGCTCCCTTGGAGTAAGTCCCCCAAACCTTGTTCATGGTGCAAGTCCAAGCAAGACACCAGAAGTGTAGCGCAACGAATAGCATGTTGGACTTAGGGACAACAGGTCTTGCGATCGAGCCTTGATGTGCGCAGGAGGTTTTTTGACCTTCTAGCACAGGGGAAGTTTCTTAGACATTTCTCCATGCATGAGGAGAGTGCGCCACTTGGCGGTCAGTGGATGCGCCAATTGGCGGACTGGTGAGGTGGTTTGGAGTGACCACCCCAAAAGTGTCACTTCCCACACACCTTAGAAGCGAAGCCTAGGACTATATGTACCAGGCTCATTCCTCATTCTAATTACACAATCTGGCCTTAGATGCTCCTCACAGAGTTGTCCAACTAAGGAACAGTATAAAGAAGACACTCGTTGGTCTAAGCCCCAGGAGTTAGTCTTTGACTAGCACCTCGCGCGAAAGTGACCAAGTGTTAAGTGGACACAGTTGCTAGCAAGTGATTGCCTAGGAACTGCTCAGTGTGGAACCATGATCTTGAGGGCGATATCTTCTCCTAGCTGAAATGCTAGGAGCGGACGGCAGGTGCTATTGTGTCGGCCCTGTTTTCTAGTCCGTTTCCCTCAGGCCGGTTGACAAAGGATTATGGGCCCACACTGACCAGTTGTAAGGCACGCTTTGCTCAACTCTGGTACGCTCTCTCCAGGTGTGCACGCTGGCTCCATCAGCTCCATCAGCTCCATCAGCTTCATCAACTTCAACGGCTTGGTCTGCACTCAGCACACAGGAACCAAGGAAAAGCTCTGCCCTTGGAGGCACGACCCTTGAGTCCCAACCAGGACAAGCTCTGCCCTTGGTGGCAAGACCCTGGGTGTGTTGGTGTAGATATCTTCTCTGTCTGNGATCGCCAAATAAGGAAGATAGCGGAAGCGGTGGGAACAAAGGCAACAAAAAGGGTGGCAAAGAAGCTACCAACATGATGGCACAGAGCACGCCTCCAGAAAAAGGAGCGGCGCTGCTCAGGCCAGGAGCTTTTGGGCTTGACTCTGGCACCGATCATCACTCTAGCAACGACCAGGCTGGATTTGTCTCCATTGGCCCCACCGATCGGCGGTTCAGATGCGCTAACGGTAGCGTCGTGAACGCAAAGGGCGTGGGTGACAAGCTGGTGATCATCAGCCTCAATGGTGCGGAGAAGGATCTACGGCTACGTGACGTGGTCTACATGCCCTCCTTTGCGGCAAACCTTCTGTCCGTGTCAGAAATAACGGACAAAGACATGACGGTGGTGTTCACGCAGAAGAAGGCGGTCATCGCCAGGAACGAAGACATCAAGGTCCTCTATGCCAACAAAGATCTCGTGGCACAGGTTCCACAGGTTGACGGACTCTACGTACTGCAGACAACGGCAGCAAAGAGCTCGGAAAAGGAGGGCCATGCGGGTGCAGCGGAGGCAGTGGTCTCGACACCCACGCAGGAGAGCACACCAACGAAAACTGAAAAAGCATCCTCTGCCGCAAAAGACGAAGACGNACCAAGGAAAAGCTCTGCCCTTGGAGGCACGACCCTTGAGTCCCAACCAGGACAAGCTCTGCCCTTGGTGGCAAGACCCTGGGTGTGTTGGTGTAGATATCTTCTCTGTCTGTAGGTGAACATCGGCTGAAGGGGTAAGCAACGGATCTGCATCCTAAAACTGGTAGCAGACATCAGCTAACGTCAGCCTACATCGGCCTCAGGAGGAGTGGGGACTGCCGCAGGGCAGTCCTCAAACTCAACAGTGGCTACCACAGGGCAGACCACTAGAGCAAATGTGAGTGCTATGTCACTGCCGCAAGGTCTTGGACCCTTGGGAGGAATCCCCGTTTTTGAGGGGATTGACTTCCCCCTTTGGAGATGGCAGTTTGAGCTGGCGATGAAAGTGCGCGGCTTCATCAAACTACTGAAGGGAGAGGAGCAGGTTCCCGCGGAAGGCACATCCGAGCATGAGGCATNCCATGCGGGTGCAGCGGAGGCAGTGGTCTCGACACCCACGCAGGAGAGCACACCAACGAAAACTGAAAAAGCATCCTCTGCCGCAAAAGACGAAGACGTTGATCTGTGGCATAGACGCATTGGGCATGTGGCAAACAGCACACTCCAAGTCATCCAGCAACAACAGCTGGTCCGCGGCATGGATGGTTGCAAGAAGGATGCGGTTGGATGTGGCAGCCTGTGTGAACCTTGCCTCCAAGGCAAGACCAAGCGAACGCGCTTTGAGCGCAATGGTCGCCACGCAGAATCAGCCCTTGACCTGATTCACACCGACGTGTGCGGACCCTTTCGCACGGCNCGGCTTCATCAAACTACTGAAGGGAGAGGAGCAGGTTCCCGCGGAAGGCACATCCGAGCATGAGGCATGGATGGATCGAAATGACATTGCCATGTCATTCCTCAGCAACGCGATTGCTAAGAAGTATGTTCCCATCATTGCCGGGTACACGCTGGCTTTCAAAGCTTACGACAAGCTAAAGCGCGTGCACCAATCCACCTCCCTTGCGAACAGATTATTCATCCTACAATGGCTGATCAGCATGCGGGTGAATGAGGGCGAATCAATCCCCAATTTCCTACAGGAGTTTGAAGGACTCCTTGGCGAGGCTCGCCAGATGAACTGGGACCTTGATGAGAACATGCAAGCCATGATTCTCCTCATGGCGCTACCGGAGAGCTGGAGCCCGATGATCACCGTCATGGGCGGCTGGAAGGAGGACAACCTGACGTACACGGCAGTGTCTGAGTACGTGCGAAACGAGGCCATGCGCCGCAGCGGAAGTGAGGCTAATTTCTCAGCTTATGCCGCACGCTACGGTGGCCGCGGGAGCAAAGGGTCAGCCTCTGGTCAGANCCTTTCGCACGGCGTCAAATGGTGGTAGCAAGTATTTTCTGACCTTCATAGATGACCACAGCCGCAAGGTGTGGATCTTCTTCCTCAAAGCAAAGGGAGAGGTCGGAGAAAAGTTGCAGGAGTTTGTCGCCATGGTGGAGCGGCAGACCGGAAAGAAGTCAAAGCGATGCGAAGCGACAACGGTGGAGAGTACGAGGCATGCAAGGGCTGGTTGAGGCAACATGGGATCAGCCACCAGCCCACAACGCCTTACACGCCGCAGAGCAATGGTGTTGTCGAACGGATGAATCAGACCATCCTCGGCATGGTGCGTAGCATTCTCTTTGATGCAAAGCTTCCACCGCGGTTCTGGGCGGAAGCGGCAAGAACGGCATGCTATCTCGTCAACCTGACTCCTGCGGCTGCTCTGGGCAGGCACGGAAAGAAGAAGGGAAAGCAACAGATGACACCACAAGAAGTTTGGTAAGGGAAGAAGCCGGACGCATCACACCTGAAGGTATTCGGCTACACCGCATGGGCAAAGGTCCAGGCGGATGAGGGTGCCGGCAAGCTGGATTCAAGAGCACGAAAGTGCGTTATGGTTGGCTATGAGACGGCCCACAAGACATATTGCTTGTGGGACCTGGCAGGAAGAAGACTCATCACCAGCCGGGATGTAACCTTTGACGAGAGGAAAACAGGCAAGGAAGAGATGCTTGATCCCACGCAAGCTCCAAAGCAGGGAGAGTGGTTGGTGCTGCTAGAGTCAGGAGATCAAGCTCCTGAAAA
>SZWC01000362.1:312661-329017 GCA_023375785.1 Penium margaritaceum
AACGAGGCAGACCGGCGGGAGATGCAAAACATTCCATACCAGTCCGCCGTCGGAAGCCTCATGTATGCAATGGTGGGAACACGACCTGACATTGCTTTTGCAGTGGGTCAGGTGAGCAGGTTTGTGGCCAACCCTGGGCCAGAACATTGGCGAGTCGTGAAGCGGATTTTTCGCTACCTCAAAAAGACTCGGCACTTCGGACTTCGGTTTGGAGGTCTAGAAGGATCAGACTTGCTGCGGCTGACATGCTACACCGACGCGGACTGGGGAGGACGGATTGATGACAGGAAGTCCACCTCAGGGTTTGTTTGTCTTCTCAATGGTGGTGCGGTCTCATGGGCAAGCAGGAAGCAGGACTGCGTCTCGCTTTCTACTGCTAAGGCGGAGTACATTGTACTCTCCGAAGTTTGCAAGGAAACACAGTGGCTTTGCAGGTTGCTTGATGAGATCAAGGCACCACAAGAGGAGGCAACGGTCATCCGCATCAACAACCAAAGTGCCATGGCTATGGCAGAGGACGACATGATCTCCCGGCGTACAAAGCACATCGATATTCGGTACCACTACTCATGTGACCTTATCGCAAAGGGTGTCGTGGAACTGGAGCACGTCGCAACCAAGAAAATGCTTGCGGACTTCTTGACCAAGCCGCTAAACAGCGACTTGCATGTTTCAGGTGCTCGAGGAGTCGGCATGGTGGATGCAAGAGATGAGAACTAAAGACCAAGAAAACTGACATGCACAAACACAACCTAGAGCTACAGGTTCATGTAGAAGAAAACTACCACAGCAGGTGGCCTACGGTGCAAGGGAGAGATTGTTGGTCTTCTATGCCCCATGGCCATTGCTATGGGTTGACGGATAGGTTGGGCATGCACTGCTCCCTTGGAGTAAGTCCCCCAAACCTTGTTCATGGTGCAAGTCCAAGCGAGACACCAGAAGTGTAGCGCAACGGATAGCATGTTGGACTTAGGGACAACAGGTCCTGCGATCGAGCCTTGATGTGCGCAGGAGGTTTTTTGACCTTCTAGCACAGGGGAAGTTTCTTAGACATTTTTCCATGCATGAGGAGAGTGCGCCACTTGACGGTCAGTGGATGCGCCAATTGGCGGACCGGTGAGGTGGTTTGGAGTGACCACCCCAAAAGTGTCACTGCCCACACACCTTAGAAGCCAAGCCTAGGACTATATGTACCAGGCTGATTCCTCGTTCTAATTACACAATCTGGCCTTAGATGCTCCTCACAGAGTGGTCCAACTAAGGAACAGTATAAAGAACACACTCGTTGGTCTAAGCCCCAGGAGTTAGTCTTTGACTAGCACCTCGCGCGAAAGTGACCAAGTGTTAAGTGGACACAGTTGCTAGCAAGTGATTGCCTAGGAACTGCTCAGCGTGGAACCGTGATCCTGAGGGTGATATCTTCTCCTAGCTGAAATGCTAGGAGCGGACGGCAGGTGCTATTGTGTTGGCCCTGTTTTCTGGTCCGTTTGCCTCAGGCCGGTTGACATACCACACTTAGTGACATTATTTGGTCATGGTCAGTGACATATGCCTACTTTGGTTGGTCATCGTGCATGGTCTCCACACCGTGCCACAACTTATTTAAGCCCCTTGTGCTTGCTATGTGATATTTGGTATTCCCAAACCATTGTTTCCCCCTCTGACCATTTGTGACTTGTATTATGAGTTGCCAGCGTTGACCACACACAGCGGATTTCTTTGGTCAAAGGTAGTACATATGCTTACTTTGGTCGGTCATTGTGCATGGTAGCCACACCATGACACTTCTGACTGAAGGTCGTTGTACTTGGTAGTTGAGAAAGGATATTCCCATAGCATTGTTTCCTCTCCTGAACGTTTGTGACTTGTGTTATGGTTGGTCAACGTTGACCACCCATATTGAAAATCTCTGGTCATGAGCAGTGACATATGCCTAGTTTGGTTGTTTGACGTGCATATTAGCCACACCGTGCCACTATGTATTGAAGTTCTTTGTCCTTTCTAGTCAATACATAGGCTTCCCAACCCATTGTCTTTCCCTCTGACCATTTGTGGCTCGTGTTATGAGTTGTCAATGTTGAACACACATAGTGGACTTATTCGGTCGTACTCAGTGACGTTTGCATCCTTTGGTTAGTCACAGTGCACGCTAGCCATACCGTGCTACTGCTTGTTGAAGGTCTTTGTATTTGCTAGTTGATAGCTAGTGTTCCCAACGCATTGTTTTCCCCTCTGACCATTTGTGACTCGTGTTATGCGTTTTTCAACGCTGACCACACGAAGTGAAATTTGCTAGTCATAGTTAGTGACATATGCATACTTAGGTTGGTCACTGTGCATTGAAGCCACATTGTGCCACTACATATTGAGGGCATTTGCACTTGCTAGTCGATAACTAGTATTCACAAACCATTATCTTCCACCCTGACCATTCGTGACTCGTATTATGAGTTGTCAAAGTTTACCAAACTTGGTGACATTATTTGGTCATGGTCAGTGACATATGCCTACTTTGGTTGGTCATCGTGCATGGTCTCCTCGCTGTGCCACAGCGTATTGCAGCCCCTTGTGCTTGCTATTTGATACTTGGTGTTCCCAAACCATTGTTTCCCCCTCTGACCATTTGTGACTCGTACATGAGTTGTCAACGTTGACCACACTCAGCAGACTTCTTTGGTCAAAGGCATTACACATGCCTACTTTGGTCGGTCATTGTGCATGGTAGCCACTCCATGCTACTACTAAATGAAGGTCGTTGTACTTTGTAGTTGAGAACCGATACTCCCATAGCATTGTTTCCTCTCCTGACCGTTTGTGATTCGTGTTATGGTTGGTCAACGTTGACCACCCATATTGAAATTCTCTGTTCAGGATCAGTGACATATGCCTAGTTTGGTTGTTTGGAGGCATATTAGCCACACCGTGCCACTACGTATTGAAGTTCTTTGTCCTTTCTAGTCAATACTAAGGCTTCTTAAACCATTGTCTCTCCCTCTGACCATTTGTGACTTGTGTTATGAGTTATCAATGTTGACCACACATATTGGACTTATTCGATCGTAGTCAGTGATGTATGCATTCTTTGGTTGGCCAGTGTGCACGCTAGCCATACCGTGCCACTTCTTGTTGAAGGTCTTTGTACTTGCTAGTTGATAACTAGTGTTCCCAACCCATTGTTTTCCCCTCTGACAATTTGTGACTCGTGTTATGCGTTTTCAACGTTGACCAGACACTGTGAAATTCTTTTGGTCATGGTTAGTGACATATGCATACTTTGGTTGGTCACTGTGCATTGAAGCCACATTGTACCACTACATTTTGAAGGTAATTGTACTTGCTAGTCAATATCTAGTATTCACAAACCATTGTCTTCCACCCTGACCATTTGTGACCCGTGTTATGAGTTGTCAAATGTTAGCACACTTAGTGACATTATTTGGTCATGGTCATTGACATATGCCCAATTTGGTTGGTCATCGTGCATGGTCTCCACACCGTGCCACAGCGTATTGAATCCCCTTGTGCTTGCTATTTGATACTTGGTGTTCCCAAACCATTCGTTCCCCATCTGACCATTTGTGACTCGTATTATGAGCTGTCAATGTTGACCACACACTGCGGATTTCTTTGGTCAAAGGCAGTACATATGCCTACTTTGGTCGGTCATTGTGCATGGTAGCCACACCGTGCTACTACTGACTGAAGGTAGTTGTATTTTGTAGTTGAGAACCGATGTTTCCATAGCATTGTTTCATCTCCTGACCGTTTGTGACTCCTGTTATGGTTGGTCAACGTTGACCACCCATATTGAATTCATCTGGACATTATCTGACATATGCCTAGTCTGGTTGTTTGGTGTGCATATTAGCCACACCGTGCCACTACGTATTGAAGTTCTTTGTCCTTTCTAGTCAATACATAGGCTTCTTAAACCATTGTCTCTCCCTCTGACCATCTGTGACTCGTGTTACGAGTTGTCAATGTTGACCACACATAGTAGACTTATTCGGTCGTAGTCTGTGACGTATGCATCTTTTGGTTGGTCACTGTGCACGCTAGCCATACCGTGCCACTGCTTGTTGAAGGTATATGTACTTGCTAGTTGATAGCTAGTGCTCCCAACCCATTGTTTTCCCCTATGACCAATTGTGACTCGTGTTATGCATATTCAACGTTGACCACATGAAGTGAAATTTGCTGGTCATGGTTCGTGACATATGCATACTTTGGTTGGTCACTATGCATTGAAGCCACGTTGTGCCACTACATATGGAAGGTATTTGTACTTGTTAGTCGATAACTAGTATTCACGAACCATTATCTTCCACCCTGACCATTTGTGACTCGTATTATGAGTTGTGAAAGTTTACCACACTTAGTGACATTATTTGGTCATGGTCAGTGACATATGCGTACTTTGGTTGGTCATTGTGCATGGTCTCCTCACCATGCCACAGCATATTGCAGCCCCTTGTGCTTGCTATTTGATATTTGGTGTTCCCAAACCATTCTTTCCCCCTCTGACCATTTGTGACTTGTACATGAGTTGTCAATCTTGACCACACACAGCAGAATTCTTTGGTCAAAGGCATTACATATGCCTACTTTGGTCGGTCATTGTGCATGGTAGCCATGTCGCAAATATGACGCCGACATGGTGCCCTTCACCCCTCGGATAATCCGAGCTCTCGATACTGGTTCAGGTTCCGCATCGAACCTCCCTAGACAACGGCTAGTCGGTCATGACCGTTCACCAGAGTCGACCACGTCGCCACGCGTCCGGCTAGCAGAAAGAAGCCGTTAATTATTGTTTTGTCCTGTTCTGCTGTATATACGGAGGATGTTCATTCCCTCCCAGGTTTAAGCAGAACAGTTTTGCTCATCCTGTTCCCCTTTGGTTCCAAGGCTTTGCCGCCGTGTCTTCGCTCTGCTTGCTCCTTGCATTCCTTGTCTTCGCCAACCCATCTCAATGCTTTGTTCTGTCACTCTCACTCCTTCGCTGAGCTCTCATACTCCGCCAACCATCACTCACCTCGCAAGCTCTCTCTCTCACATCAGCTTGTCTACCTCGGCTACCTCGCGTCTAAGCCTCTTTCACCTCCTATGACTAACTTCTCGGACCGCTCTCGCCTACGTCACTGTGCTGACGTGTGCTTGTATGTCCTGGTGCTTCTACTTGCTTCTGCTATCGCTGTTCTCGTGTCCGCATTCGTCTGACATGGTATCAGAGCATCGGGCAACATCACCTGGTACCCCGTGACTACGTCATCGCTCTGCCGCCATCTTCCCTCCAGTGCTTCCACCTGCAATTCTCTACCGCCGCTACCTTCGTCCCGCGCCTCGCCGCTTCGCCAGCAGCTGAAATCAGCAAGCTCTGCCCGACGAGTTCTCCGTACTAAAGAAAACGCACTGTCATCCCAAGGAAGCCATGCGCCCATTTCCGCGCCCGTGGCCAACAACCAGTGACTTGTTGCCCACATCAGCCGCAAGCAACTCTCGAGCCGCAGTCTGCCGTCAACTACCAAGAAGCTTCGTGCTGTCTGCCAGCCGCTGCCCCTCATCACATCTGCCTTTGCAAGCATCTTCTCTTCGTCCATATTACCTCATCAGCCTCATCTGCCACTGCTTCACCGTCATCATCAGCCCGTCTGCGTCCATCATCTTGAGCCGCCTTCTCGCATTGCCTTCTCGCCTCGTCAGCAGCTGTAGCCAAAACTGCCGCTGTCAGGACATCGGACACCACCAGTCTTCCTACTCCCACTTTTGAGCCAACTGTGGAACAAGCCGTCACTCTCCTGACATCAGCGGTCCAGTGGATCTGCCCGCTGCCTGACTCACTCTGCTGCAACTAACCTCTTCTAGCCGACAGGATATCGGACACCATCAGTCTTCCTACTCCCATTTCCGAGCCAACGGGGGGAACAAGCCGTCACTCTCCTGAATACCAGAAGAAGTGGTTGTAACCTCTCTGCCGCGTCGCCTCTCATCGCGCCTTCCTTTGCTTGCATCGCTCCCTACTTCTCTCCTTCAACATCATCGCCAGTCTTTTGCTTTCACTCCTCGCGTCGTCCTCATCTACTGCCATCAGTCCCTCCTCCTCCTCCTCACTCCAGCTTCCTCAGCTTCATCAGCCGCCCGTTCTTGCCTCATCTCGGCCTCTCCATCATCAGCATCCTCTACGCCGCCCTCGCATTGATCAACGTCATCAGCATCATTTGTGTCGCCCTCTCATCAGTCATCAGCATCAGCATCGCTTTATCACACACGTGGTTCCGCCCCTGTACCCACTCCTCAATCAATCGATTCCTCCGCATCCTCAATCGCTTCAAACTCGGCACAAGGATCCGCCCGGTCGCATCGCCTTTTCCGCGACGACCTGCGCCCACGCCAAAAACCTCCTTCAGCGCACGCGGTTCGCCCCTGCGCCCACTGAGCCATCATTATCAGCCTCCGCTTTATCAGCAATCATCAGCATCTGTGAACGGCACTAGGATCTGCACGAGCTAGCTGTCCGCTTCCACAGCAGCCTGCACCCACGCCAGAAGCAGATTTCTCGCAGCGCATCGGCACCTGCCCTCCCCTTGCTGCATCCTACTCCCCTATTGCAAATCACGCACGTGGTCTCGCCCCTGTACCTACTCCATTATCCATCGTCTCTCCGCCATCATCCGCTTCCGCTCTGCTCGGCACAAGGACCCGCCCGGTCGCATCGCCTGTTCCGCGACGACCTGCGCCCAAGCCGAAAACATCCGTCGTACACGTGGTTTCGCCCCTGCGCCCACTCCATCATCAATTGTTTCTCATCATTTGCATCAGCTTTAACTTGGCACAAGGATCCGCCCGGTCATATCGCCTGTTCCGCGATGGCCTGCGCCCACGCCGAATACATCTAGTGTGCACGTGGGTCTACCCCTGTACCCACACATCAATTGCTTCCTCCGCTTTCACAGCACATTCAGCTCGGCACACGGATCCGCCCGGTCGCATCGCCAGCTTGGAGACGACCTGCACCCACGCCGAAAATCAATCTCATCGCACGAGGTTCCACCCTACGCCTATTGCATTACTCAGCACAACTCATCAGTCGTGTGGACCTGGACAACGGTCGAACCTGCTCAAATCCAGCTTGTAAACAAACACCAGCAACTGCCACGCACCCTCAACAACCGGCCATCATGGCAGTACAAGCCCTCGACTGGACACACATTCCAGTTATTGATCAGTTGGGAGAAAACACCCACAACTGGTATGGTGGCATACAAGTCAAGACAAAACACTCTTTCCTCCGTGGGTATCAGCTCTCCCTCTTTCTGGAAGGAGTGTATGACAGCCCCGGATGTCCTCCAAGGGCATACACAATAACCCTACAGGACATAAAAAGGTACCTACAAGATACCATCCATACTGTTTACCACAGAATCATTGATGAGGTTTCACCCGTTGCCACAATGTGGCACACTCTTGTGGCAGCAACGAGGAACCCGAATCTCTGCAACGTGATCATCATCTCTTTCTGTCCAGTGGTTAATGCCCCCATCAGACAACGACACTTGGACACTGAGGCCCTGTAGGTGCTCAGGCCTTCTTCCCTTGTCGGACTCAGAGGGACTGTTAGAAATATGACTCCGACAAGGTGCCCTTCACCACTTGGATAATCCGAGCTCTCGATACTGGTTCAGGTTCCAGAGCAAACCTCTCTCGACAACGCCTAGTCGGTCATGACCGTTCACCAGAGTCGAGCCGCCTCTAATAAGCGACCACGTCGCCACGCGTCCGGCTAGACGGAAGATGTTCATTCCTCCCCCCAGTTTAACCAGAACAGTTCTGCTCATCCTGTTCACCTTTGGTTCCGCGGCTTCCCCGCCGTGTCTTCGCTCTGCTCACTCCTTGCATTCCTTGTCTTCGCCAACCCATCTCAACACTTCGCTCCGTCACTCTTGCTCCTTCGCTCAGCACTCATACTCCGCCAACCATCACTCACCTCGCAAGCTCTCTCTCACACATCAGCTTGTCTACCTCGGCTACCTCGCGTCTCAGCTCTATCACCTCCTGCGACAAACTCCTCGGAACGCTCTCGCCTATGTCACTCTGCTGACGTGTGCTTCTATGTCCTGGTGCTTCTGCTTGCTTCTGCTACCGCTGTTCTCGTGCCTGCATTCTTCTGACAAGCCACACCGTGCACCTACTGACTGAAGGTCGTTGTACTTGGTGGTTGAGAACCAATATTCACATAGCATTGTTTCCTTTCCTGACCGTTTGTTACTCGGGTTATGGTTGGTCAACGTTGACCATCCATATTGAAATTCGCTGGTCATGATCAGGGACATATGACTAGATTGGTTGTTTGGTGTGCATATTAGCCACACTGTGCCACTACGTATTGAAGTTCTTTGTCCTTTCTAGTCGATACATAGGCTTCCCAAACCATTGTCTCTCCCTTTGACCATTTGTGACTCGTGTTATGAGTTGTCAATGTTGACCACACATAGTGGACTTCTTCGGTCCTATTAAGTGACGTATGCATCCTTTGGTTAGTCATTGTGCAGGCTAGCCATACCGTGCCACTACTTGTTAAAGGTCTTTGGACATGCTAGTTGATAACTAGTATTCCCAGCCAAATTTTTTCCCCTCTGACCATTTGTGACTCTTGTTATGCGTTTTCAACGTTCACCACATGAAGTGAAATTTGTTGGTCTTGGTTTGTGACATATGCATACTTTGGTTGGTCACTGTGCATTGAAGCCACATCGTGCCACTACATATTGAAGGTATTTGTACTTGCTTGTCGGTAACTAGTAATCACAAACCATTATCTTCCACCCTGACCATTTGTGACTCGTGTTATGAGTTGTCAAATTTTACCACACTTAGTGACATTATTTGGTCATGGTCAATTACATATGCCTACTTTGGTTGGTATTCGTGCATGGTCTCCACACCGTGCCAGAGCGCATTGAAGCCCCTTGTGCTTGCTATTTGATACTTGGTGTTCCCAAACCATTCTTTCCCCCTCTGACCATTTGTGACTCGTATTATGAGTTGTCAACGTTGACCACACACAGCGGATTCCTTTGGTCAAAGGCAGTACATATGCCTACTTTCGTCGGTCACTATGCATGGTAGCCACACCGTGCTACTACTGACTCAAGGTCGTTGTACTTTGTAGTTGAGAACCAATATTCGCATAGCATTGTTTCCTCTCCTGACCGTTTTTGACTCGTGTTATGGTTGGTCAACGTTGACCACCCATATTGAAGTTCTCTGGTCATGATCAGTGACATATGCCTAGTTTGGTTGTTTGGTGTGCATATTAGCCACACCGTGCCACTACGTATTGAAGTTCTTTGTCCTTTCTAGTCAATACATAGGCTTACCAAACCATTGTCTCTCCCTCTGACCATTTCTGACTCGTGTTATGAGTTGTCAATGTTGACCACACATAGTGGACTTCTTCGGTCGTATTCAGTGACGTATGCATCCTTGGGTTGGTCATTGTGCAGGCTAGCCATACCATGCCATTTCTTGTTTAAGGTCTTTGGACTTGCTAGTTGATGACTAGTGTTCCCAACCCATTGTTTTCCCCTCTAACCATTTGTGACTCGTGTTATGCGTTTTCATTATTGACCACATGAAGTGACCTTTCTTGGTCATGGTTCGTGACATATGCATACTTTGGTTGGTCACTGTGCATTGATGCCACATTGTGCCACTACATATTGAAGGTATTGAAGCCACGGCGTATTGAAGCCCCTTGTGCTTGCTATTTGATACTTGGTGTTCCAAAACCATTCTTTCCCCCTCTGACCATTTGTGACTCGTATCATGAGTTGTCAACATTGACCACACACAGCGGATTTCTTTAATCAAAGGCAGTACATATGCCTATTTTGGTTGGTCATTGTGCATGGTAGCCACACCTTTCTACTACTGACTGAAGGTCGTTGTACTTGGTAGTTAATAACCGATATTTCCATAGCATTGTTTCATCTCCTGACCGTTTGTGACACGTGTTATGGTTGGTCAACGTTGACCACCCATGTTGAATTTCCCTGGACATCATCTGACATATGCCTAGTCTGGTTGTTTGGTGTGCATATTAGCCACACCGTGCCACTATGTATTGAAATTATTTGTCCTTTTTAGTCAATGCATAGGCTTCTTAAACCATTGTCTCTCCCTCTGACCATTTGTGCCTCGTGTTACGAGTTGTCAATGTTGACCACACATAGTGGGCTTATTCAGTCATAGTCAGTGACATATGCATCCTTTGGTTGGTCACTGGGCACGCTAGCCATACCGTGCCACTGCTTGTTGAAGGTCTTTGTACTTTCTAGTTGATAACTAGTGCTCGCAAACCATTGTTTTCCCCTCTGACCATTTGTGACTCATGTTATGCGTTTTCAATGTGACCACACACCGTGAAAGTCGTTTGGTCATGGTTTGTGACATGTGCATGCTTTGGTTGGTCACTGTGCATTGAAGCCACATTGTGCCACTACATACTGAAGGTATTTGTACTTGCTAGTCGATAACTAGTATTCACAAACCATTACCTTCCACCTTGAAAATTTGTGACCCGTGTTCTGAGTTGTCAAAGTGGACCACACTTAGTGACATTATTTGGTCATTGTCAATGACATATGTCTACTTTGATTGGTCATCGTGCATGTTCTCCACACCGTGCCACAACGTATTGAAGCCCCTTGTGCTTGCTATGTGATACTTGGTGTTCCCAAACCATTGTTTCCCCCTCTGACCATTTGTGACTCGTATTATGAGTTGTCAACGTTGACCACACACCGCGGATTTCTTTGGTCAAAGGCAGTACATATGCCTACTTTGGTCGGTCATTGTGCATGGTAGCCACACCGTACTACTACTGACTGAAGGTCGTTGTACTTGGTAGTTGGCATATAGTATTCCCAACCCATTGTTTCCCCCGCTGACAAATCGTTACCCATATTATGGGTTGTCAACGTTGACCACACATGTTAAACTTATTTGGTCATGGTAAGTGGCACATGCTTAATCTGGTTGGTCATTGTGCATGGTAGCAACACCGTTCTACTACTTGTTGAAAGGCTTTGCACTTGCTAGTCCATAAATAGCAAAAGGTTTCTCCCTTTGACACCAGGTTGGTTTTTGTTTATTTGTTACGCGTAGGTGCCTTCACTGGAATACTCCCTCCCACTCCCCCTAGAGGGATGTTCCGTGGATGACCTGGAGGACAGATTTGCGACCGCATTATGACACCCCCCCCCCTTACTCCCCCACGGCTTAGGCTCGAAGGTAGAGTTCAGGTATCACAACACGGCCCCCCCCCCCCCCCTCCCCAGGTGGCGAGCCTATTCTATATTGCGCGTATGAGGATTCAAACCTAGGACCTATCGCTCAAGAATCTAGCTCTATAAGCACTAAGCCAACTCGCACGGTGTTCATATCATGTGCAAATGACATTATAGGGGTTCCTATGGGTAAATGGTATAAAATAAGGGGGTGTAAGATTAGAGGGTAGTTTTTTAAAATTATGAATGATAACAAAGTTAGTTTATTCATAAAAATTGACGTAGACGGAATTTAAAAATTTGCAACTTTGAGCTTGAATAACCTCTCAACCATTGCTCCGATTGACCAGCCGTAAGAAGGAAGGTTGACAACACACAGTTAAACTCTTTTTATGATATTCAGTGACACAATAATGCTTTGGTTGGTGATTGTGCATGGTAGCCACACCGTGCCACCACTAATCGAATGTCGTTGTACTTGCTAGTCGATACCAAGTATTCCCAAACCATTGTTTCTCCCTCTGCCCATTTTTTACTTGTATTATGAGTTGTGAATGTTGACCACACACACGAAACTTCTTTGGTCATGAGCAGTCATGTATACCTACTTGGGTAGGTCATTGTGCACGATAGCCACACCGTGCCAATACATACGAAAGATATTTGTACTTGCTACAAGATACATAGCGTTTTGAAACCATTGTTTCCCCCTCTGACCATTTGTAACTCGTATTATGAGTTTTCAACGTTGACACCACACATCGGTTTTCTTTAGTCAAAGACAGTACATATGCCAACTTTGGTCGGTCATTGTGCATGGTAGCCACACCGTGCTACTACTGACTGAAGGTCGTTGTACTTGGTAGTTGAGAACCAATATTCGCATAGCATTGTTTTCTCTCCTGACCGTTTGTGACTCGTGTTATGGTTGGTCAACATTGACCACCCATATTGAAATTCCCTGGTCATGATCAGTGACATATGCCTAGTTTGGTTGTTTGGTGTGCATATTAGCCACACCGTGCCACTACGTATTGAAGTTCTTTGTCCTTTCTAGTCGATACATAGGCTTCCCAAACCATTGTCTCTCCCTCTGACCATTTCTGCTCTGTTTTGAGTTGTCAATGTTGATTACACATAGTGGACTTATTCGGTCGTATTCAATGACGTATGCATCCTTTGGTTGGTCATTGTGCAGGCTACCCATACCGGGGCACTACTTGTTGAAGGTCTTTGGACTTGCTAGTTGATAACCAGTGTTCCCAACCCATTGTTTTCCCCTCTGACTATTTGTGACTCGTGTTATGCGTTTTCAACGTTGACCACATGAAGTGACATTTGTTGGTCATGGTTCGTGACATATGCATACTTTGGTTCGTCACTGTGCATTGAAGCCACATTGTGCCACTACATATTGAAGGTATTTGTACTTGCTAGTCGATAACTTGTATTCACAAACCATTATCATCCACCCTGACCATTTGTGACCCGTGTTATGAGTTGTCAAAGTTTACCACACTTAGTGATATTATTTGGTCATGGTCAGTGACATATGCCTAATTTGGTTGGTCATCGTGCATGGTCTCCACACCGTGCCACAACGTATTGAAGCCCCTTGTGCTTGCTATGTGATACTTGGTGTTCCCAAACCATTGTTTCCCCCTCTGACCATTTGTGACTCGTATTATGAGTTGTCTACGTTGACCACACACCGCGGATTTCTTTGGTCAAAGGCAGTACATATGCCTACTTTGGTCGGTCATTGTGCATGGTAGCCACACCGTGCTACTAGTGACTGAAGGTCGATGTACTTGGTAGTTGGCATCTAGTATTCCCAACCCATTGTTTCCCCATCTGACAAATCGTGACCCATATTATGGGTTGTCAACGTTGACCACACATAATAAAATTATTTGGTCATGGTAAGTGGCACATGCCTAATATGGTTGGTCATTGTGCATGGTAGCCACACGGTTCCACTACTTGCTGAAAGGCTTTGCACTTGCTAGTCCATAAATAGCTAAAGGTTTCTCCCTTTGACACCAGGTCGGTTTTTGTTGATTTGTTGCGTAAAGGCCATAAAATAAGGGGATGTAACGTTAGAGGGTAATTTTCAAAACTATGAATGATAACAAAGTTAGTTTATTCATACAAATTTGACGTACACGGAATCTCAAAATTTGCAACTTTGAGCTTGAATAACCTCTCAACCATTGCTCTGATTGACCAGCCGTAAGAATGAAAGTTGACAACACAGTGAAACTCTTTTTATGATATTCAGTGACACAAGACTGCTTTGGTTGGTCCTTGTGCATGGTAGCCACACCGTGCCACCACTTATCGAACGTCTTTGTACTTGCTAGTCGATACCAAGTATTCCCAAACCATTGTTTCTCCCTCTGCCCATTGTTTACTTGTATTATGAGTTGTGAATGTTGACCACACACATGAAACTTCTTTGGTCATGAGCAGTGATGTATGCCTACTTGGGTAGGTCATTGTGCACGGTAGCCACACCGTGCCAATACATACGAAATATATTTGTACTTGCTAGAATATAAGTAGCGTTTTGAAACCTTTCTTTCCCCCTCTGACCATTTGTGACTCGTATTATGAGTTGTCAACGTTGACCACACACAGCGGATTTATTTGGTCAAAGGCAGTACATATGCCTACTTTGGTCGGTCATTGTGCATGGTAGCCACGCCGTGCTACTACTGACTGAAGGTCGTTGTACTTGGTAGTTGAGAGCCAATATTCGCATAGCATTGTTTCCTCTCCTGACCGTTTGTGACTCGTGTTATGGTTGGTCAACATTGACCACCCATACTGAAATTCTCTAGTCATGATCAGTGACATATGCCTAGTTTGGTTTTTTGGCGTGCATATTAGCCACACCGTGCCACTACGTATTGAAATTCTTTGTCCTTTCTAGTCGATACATAGGCTTTCCAAACCATTGTCTCTCCCTTTGACCATTTGTGGCTCGTGTTATGAGTTGTCAATGTTGACCACACAATGGACGTCTTCGGTCGTATTCAGTGACGTATGCATCCTTTGGTTGGTCATTGTGCACGCTAGCCATACCATGCCACTACTTTTTGAGGGTCTTTGGACATGCTAGTTCATAACAAGTGTTCCCAATCCATTGTTTTCCCCTCTGACCATTCGTGACTCGTGATATGCATTTTCAACGTTCACCACATGAAGTGAAATTTGTTGGTCATGGTTCGTGACATATGCATACTTTGGTTAGTCACAGTGCATTGAAGCCACGTTGTGCCACTACATATTGAAGGTATTTGTACTTGCTAGTCGATAACTAGTATTCACAAACCATTGTCTTCCACCCTGACCATTTGTGGCTCGTGTTATGAGTTGTCAAAGTTTACCACAATTAGTGACATTATTTGGTCATGGTCAGTGACATATGCATACTTTGGTTGGTCATCGTGCATGGTCTCGACATCGTGCCACAGCGTATTGAAGCCCCTTGTGCTTGCTATTTGATACTTGGTGTTCCCAAACCATTCTTTCTCCCTCTGACCATTTGTGACTTGTATTATGAGTTGTCAACGTTGAGAACACACAGCGGATTTCTTTGGTCAAAGGCAGTACATATGCCTACTTTGGTCGGTCATAGTGCATGGTAGCCACACCGTGCTACTACTGACAAAAGGTCGTTGTACTTGATAGTTGAGAACCGATATTTCCATAGCATTTTTTCATCTCCTGACCGTTTGTGACTCGTGTTATGGCTGGTCAACGTTGACCACCCATATTGAAATTCTTTTGACATCATCTGAAATATGCATAGTCTGTTTGTTTGGTGTGCATATTAGCCACACTGTGCCACTACGTATTGAAGTTCTTTGTCCTTTCTAGTCAATATTTAGGCTTCTTAAACCATTGTCTCTCCATCTAACCATTTGTGACTCGTGTTACGAGTTGTCAATGTTGACCACACATAGTGGACTTATTCGGTCGTACTCAGTGAGGTATGCATCCATTGGTTGGTCATTGTGCACGCTAGCCATACCGTACCACTGCTTGTTGAAGGTATTTGTACTTGCTTGTTGATAACTAGTGTTCCCAAACCATTGTTTTCCCCTCTGACCATTTGTGTCTCATGTTATGCGTTTTCAACGTTGACCACACACTGTGAAATTCTTTTGGTCATGGTTTGTGACATATGAATACTTTGGTTGGTCACTGTGCATTGAAGCCACATTGTGCCACTACATATTGAAGGTATTTGTACTTGCTAGTCGATAACTAGTATTCACAAACCATTACCTTCCACCCTGACCATTTGTGACCCGTGTTATGAGTTGTCAAAGTTTACCACACTTAGTGATATTACTTGGTCATGGTCAGTGACATATGCCTAATTTGGTTGGTCATCGTGCATGGTCTCCACACCGTGCCACAACGTATTGAAGCCCCTTGTGCTTGCTATGTGATACTTGGTGTTCCCAAACCATTGTTTCCCCCTCTGACCATTTGTGACTCGTATTATGAGTTGTCTATGTTGACCACACACCGCGGATTTCTTTGGTCAAAGGCAGTATATATGCCTACTTTGGTCGGTCATTGTGCATGGTAGCCACACCGTGCTGCTACTGACTGAAGGTCGATGTACTTGGTAGTTGGCATATAGTATTCCCAACCCATTGTTTCCCCATCTGAAAAATCGTGACCCATATTATGGGTTGTCAACGTTGACCACACATAATGAAATTATTTGGTCATGGTAAGTGGCACATGCCTAATATGGTTGGTCATTGTGCATGGTAGCCACACCGTTCCACTGCTTGTTGAAAGGCTTTGCACTTGCTAGACCATAAATAGCTAAAGGTTTCTCCCTTTGACACCAGGTCGGTTTTTGTTGATTTGTTGCGTGTAGGTGCCTTCACTGGAATACTCCCTCCCACCCCCCCCCCTAGAGGGATGTTCCGTGGACGACCTGGAGGACAGATTTGCGGCCGCATTATGACACCCCCCCTAGAGGGATGTTCCGTGGACGACCTGGAGGACAGATTTGCGGCCGCATTATGACACCCCCCCCCCC
>SZWC01000362.1:329220-362384 GCA_023375785.1 Penium margaritaceum
CCCCCCCCCCCCCCCGGGTCACGAGCCTATTCTATATTGCGCGTACGAGGATTCAAACCTAGGACCTATCACTCAAGAATCTAGCTATACAAGCACTAAGCCAACTCACACGGTGTTCATATGATGTCCAAATGACATTATAAGGGTTCATACGGGTAAAGGCCATAAAATAAGGGGATGTAAGATTAGAGGGTAGTTTTCAAAATTATGAATGATAACAAAGTTTGTTTATTCATAAAAATTTGACGTACACGGAATTTCAAATTTTGCAACTTTGAGCTTGAATAACCTCTCAACCATTGCTCTGATTGACCAGCCGTAAGAATGAAAGTTGACAACACAGTGAAACTCTTTTTATGATATTCAGTGACACAATAATGCTTTGGTTGGTCATTGTGCATGGTAGCCACACCGTGAGACCACTTATCAAAGGTCTTTGTACTTGCTAGTCGATACCAATTATTCCCAAACCATTGTTTCTCCCTCTTCCCATTGCTTACTTGTATTATGAGTTGTGAATGTTGAACACACACATGAAACTTCTTTGGTCATGAGCAGTGATGTATGCCTACTTGGGTAGGTCATTGTGCACGGTAGCCACATCGTGCAAATACATACAAAATATATTTGTACTTGCTAGACGATACGTAGCGTTTTGAAACCATTGTTTCCCCCTCTGACCATTTGTGACTCGTATTATGAGTTGTCAACGTTGACCACACACAGCGGATTTATTTAGTCAAAAGCAGCACATATGCCTACTTTGGTCGGTCATTGTGCATGGTAGCCACACCGTGCTACTACTGACTGAAGGTCGTTGTACTTGGTAGTTGAGAGCCAATATTCGCATAGCATTGTTTCCTCTCCTGACGGTTTGTGACTCGTGTTATGGTTGGTCAACATTGACCACCCATATTGAAATTCTCTGGTCATGATCAGTGACATATGCCTAGTTTGGTTGTTTAGCGTGCATATTAGCCACACCATGCCACTACGTATTGAATTTCTTTGTCCTTTCTAGTCCATACATAGGCTTTCCAAAACATTGTCTCTCCCTTTGACCATTTGTGGCTCGTGTTATGAGTTGTCAATGTTGACCACACATAGTGGACTTCTTCGGTCGTATTCAGTGACGTATGCATCCTTCGGTTGGTCATTGTGCACGCTAGCCATACCATGCCACTACTTGTTGAGGGTCTTTGGACTTGCTAGTTCATAACAAGTGTTCCCAATCCATTGTTTTCCCCTCAGACCATTCGTGACTCGTGTTATGCATTTTCAACGTTCACCACATGAAGTGAAATTTGTTGGTCATGGTTCGTGACATATGCATACTTTGGTTGGTCACAGTGCATTGAAGCCACATTGTGCCGCTACATATTGAAGGTATTTGTACTTGCTAGTCGATAACTAGTATTCACAAATCATTACCGTCCACCCTCCCATTTGTGACTCGTGTTATGAGGTGTCAAAGTTTACCACACTTAGTGACATTATTTGGTCATGGTCAGTGACATATGCCTACTTTGGTTGGTCATCGTGCATGGTCTCCACACCGTGCCACAGCGTATTGAAGCCCCTTGTGCTTGCTATTTCATACTTGGTGTTCCCAAACCATTGTTTCCCCCTCTGACCATTTGTGGCTCGTATTATGAGTTGTCAACGTTGACCACACACAGCGGATTTCTTTGGTCAAAGGCAGTACACATGCCTACTTTGGTCGGTCATTGTGCATGGTAGCCACACCGTGCTACTACTGACTGAAGGTCGTTGTACTTGGTAGTTGAAAACCAATATTCGCATAGCATTGTTTCCTCTCTTGACCGTTTGTGACTCGTGTTATGGTTGGTAAACGTTGACCACCCATATTGAAATTCTCTAGTCATTATCAGTGACATATGCCTAATTTGGTTGTTTGGTGTGCATATTAGCCACACCGCGCCACTACATATTGAAGTTCTTTGTCCTTTATAGTCGATACATATGCTTCCCAAACCATTGTCTCTCCCTCTGACCATTTGTGACTCGTGTTATGAGTTGTCAATGTTGACCACACATAGTGGACTTCTTCGGTCGTATTCAGTGACGTATGCATCCTTTGGTTGGTCATTGTGCAGGCTAGCCATACCGTGCCACTACTTGTTGAAGGTCTTTGGACTTCCTAGTTGATAACTAGTGTTCCCAACCCATTGTTTTCCCTTCTGACCATTTGTGACTCGTGTTATGCGTTTTCAACGTTCACCACATGAGGTGAAATTTGTTGGTCATGGTTTGTGACATATGCATACTCTGGTTGGTCACTGTGCATTAAAGACACATTGTGCCACTATATATTGAAGGTATTTGTACTTGCTAGTCGATAACTAGTATTCACAAACCATTCTCTTCCACCCTGACCATTTGTGACTCGTGTTATGAGTTGTCAAAGTTTACCACACTTAGTGACATTATTTGGTCATGGTCAGTGACATATGCCTACTTTGGTTGGTCCTTGTGCATGGTCTCCACCCCGTGCCACAGTGTATTGAAGCCCCTTGTGCTTGCTATTTGATACCTGGTGTTCCCAAACCATTATTTCCCCCTCTGACCATTTGTGACTCGTATTATGAGTTGTCAACGTTGACCACGCACACTGGATTTCTTTGGTCAAAGGCAGTACATATGCCTACTTTGGTCAGTCATTGTGCATGGTAGCCACACCGTGCTACTACTGACTGAAGGTCGTTGTACTTGGTAGTTGAGAACCGATATTTCCATAGCATTGTTTCATCTCCTGACCGTTTGTGACTCGTGTAGATGAAACAATGCTATGGAAATATCGGTTCTCTACTACTGACTGAAGGTCGTTGTACTTGGTAGTTGAGAACCGATATTTCCATAGCATTGTTTCATCTCCTGACCGTTTGTGACTCGTGTTATGGTTGGTCAACGTTGACCACCCATATTGAAATTCCCTGGTCATGATCAGTGACATATGCCTAGTTTGGTTGTTTGGTGTGCATATTAGCCACACCGTGCCACTGTGTATTGAAGTTCGTTGTCAAGTCTAGTCAATACATAGGCTTCCCAAACCATTGTCTCTCCCTCTGGTTATTTGTAGCTTGTGTTATGAGTTGTCAATGTTGACCACACATAGTGGACTTATACGGTCGTAGTCAGTGACGTATGCATCCTTTGGTTGGTCACTGTGCAGGCTAACCATACCTTGCCACTGCTTGTTGAAGGTCTTTGTATTTGCTAGATGAAAAATAGTGTTCCCAACCCATAGTTTTCCCCTCTGACCATTTGTGACTCGTGTTATGCGTTTTCAATGTTGACCACATGAAGTGAATTTTGTTGGTCATGGTTAGTGACATATACATACTTTGGTTTGTCACTGTGCATTATACACATTGTGCCACTACATATTGAATGTATTTGTACTTTCTAGTCGAGAACTAGTATTCACAAACCATTATCTTCCACCCTGACCATTTGTGACTTGTGTTATGAGTTGCCAAAGTTTACGACACTTAGTGACATTATTTGGTCATGATCAGTGACATATGCCTACTTTGGTTGGTCATCGTGCATGGTCTCCTCATCGTGCCATAGCGTATTGCAGCCCCTTGTGCTTGTTATTTGATACTTGGTGTTCCAAAACCATTGTTTCCCCCTCTGACTATTTGTGAATCGTATATGAGTTGTCAACGTTGACCATACACAGCAGATTTCTTTGGTCAAAGGCAGTACATATGCCTACTTTGGTCGGTCATTGTGCATGGTAGGCACACCATGCTACTACTGACTGAAAGTCGTTGTACTTGGTAGTTGAGAACCAATTTTCCCATAGCATTGTTTTCTCTCTTGACCGTTTGTGACTCGTGTTATGGTTGTCAACGTTGACCACCCATATTGAAATTCTCTGGACATCATCTGACACGTGCCTAGTCTGGTTGTTTGGTGTGCATATTAGCCACACCGTACCACTTCGTATTGAAGTTCTTTGTCCGTTCTAGTCAATACATAGGCTTCTTAAACCATTTTCTCTCTCTCTGACCATTTGTGACTCGTGTTATGAGTTGTCAATGTTGACCACACATAGTGGACTGATTCGGTCTCAGTCCGTGACGTATGCATCCTTTGGTTGGTCACTGTGCACGCTAGCCATACCGTGGCACTGCTTGTTGAAGGTCTTTGTACTTGCTAGTTGATAGCTAGTGTTCCCAACCCATTCTTTTCCCCTCTAACCATTTGTGACTCGTGTTATGCGTTTTCAACGTTGACCACATGAAGTGAAAAATGTTGGTCATGGTTAGTGACATATGCATACTTTGGTTGATCACTGTGCATTGAAGCCACATTCTGCCACTACATACTGAAGGTATTTGTACTTGCTAGTCGATAACTAGTATTCACAAACCAGTATCTTCCACCCTGACCATTTGTGACTCGTGTTATGAGTTGTCAAAGTTTACCGCACTTTGTGACATTATTTGGTCATGGTCACTGATACATGCCTACTTTGGTCGGTCATCGTGCATGGTCTCCTCACCGTGCCACGGCGTATTGCAGCCCCTTGTGCTCGCTATTTGATAATTGGTGTTCCCAAACCATTGTTTCCCCCTCTGACCATTTGTGACTTGCATATGAGTTGTCAATGTTGACCACACACGGCACATTTCTTTGGTCAAAGGCATTACACATGCCTACTTTGGTCGGTCATTGTGCATGGTAGCCACTCCATGCTACTACTGACTGAAGGTCGTACTTGGTAGTTGAGAACCGATACTCCCATAGCATTGTTTCCTATCCTGACCGTTTGTGACTCGTGTTATGGTTGGTCAACGTTGACCACCCATATTGAAACTCTCTGGTCATGATCAGTGACATATGCCTAGTTTGGTTGTTTGGTGTGCATATTAGCCACACTGTGCCACTACGTATTGAAGTTCTTTTTCCTTTCTAGTCAATACATAGGCTTCTTAAACCATTGTCTCTCCCTCTGACCATTTGTGACTCGTGTTATGAGTTGTCAATGTTGACCATACATAGTGGACTTGTTCGGTCGTAGTCAGTGACGCATGCATCATTTGGTTGGTCACTGTGCATGCTAGCCATACCGTGCCACTGCTTGTTGAAGGTATTTGTACTTGCTAGTTGATAATCAGTGTTCCCAAACCATTGTTTTCCCCTCTGACCATTTGTGACTCATGTTATGCGTTTTCAACGATGACCACACACTGTGAAATTCTTTTGGTCATGGTTTGTGACATATGCATACTTTGGTTGGTCACTGTGGATTGAAGCCACATTGTGCCACTACATATTGAATGTATTTGTACTTGCTATTTGATCACTAGTATTCACAAACCATTACCTTCCACCCTGACCATTTGTGACCCGTGTTATGAGTTGTCAAAGGTTACCACACTTAGTGACATTATGTGGTCATGGTCAGTGACATATGCCTAATTTGGTTGGTCATCGTGCATGGTCTCCACACCGTGCCACAATGTATTGAAGCCCCTTGTGCTTGCTATGTGATACTTGGTGTTCCCAAACCATTGTTTCTCCCTCTGACCATTTGTGACTCGTATTATGAGTTGTCAGCGTTGACCACACACCGCGGATTTCTTTGGTCAAAGGCAGTACATATGCCTACTTTGGTCGGTCATTGTGCATGGTAGCCAAACCGTGCTACTACTGACTGAAGGTGGTTGTACTTGGTAGTTGAGAACCGATATTCCCATGGCATTGTTTCCTCTCCTGACCGTTTGTGACTCGTGTTATGGTTGGTCAACGTTGACCACCCATATTGAAATTCTCTGGTCATGATCAGTGACATATGCCTAGTTTGGTTGTTTGGTGTGCATATTAGCCACACCGTGCCACTATGTATTGAATTTCTTTGTCAAATATAGTCAATACATAGGCTTCCCAAACTATTGTCTCTCCCTCTGACCATTTGTGACTCGTGTTATGGTTGGTCAACGTTGACCACCCATATTGAAATTCTCTGGTCATGATCAGTGACATATGCCTAGTTTGGTTGTTTGGTGTGCATATTAGCCACACCGTGCCACTATGTATTGAATTTCTTTGTCAAATATAGTCAATACATAGGCTTCCCAAACTATTGTCTCTCCCTCTGACCATTTGTGACTCGTGTTATGAGTTGTCAATGTTGACCACACATAGTGGACTTATTCGGTCGTAGTCAGTAACGTATGTATCCTTTGGTTGGTCAGTGTACACGCTTGCCATACCGTGCCACTGCTTGTTGAAGGTATTTGGACTTGCTAGTTGATAACTAGTGTTCCCAACCCATTGTTTTCCCCTTTGACCATTTGTGACTCGTGTTATGCGTTTTCAACGTTGACCACATGAAGTGAAATTTATTGGTCATGGTTCGTGACATATGCAAACTTTGGTTGGTCACTGTGCATTGAAGCCACATTGTGCCACTACATATTAAAGGTATTTGTACTTGCTAGTCGATAACAGGAGTATACACAACCCATTATCTTCCACCCTGACCATTTGTGACTCGTGTTATGAGTTGTCAAAGTTTACCACACTTAGTGACATTATTTGGTCATGGTCAGTGACATATGCCTACTTTGGTTGGTCATCGTGCATGGTCTCTACACCGTGCCACAGCGCATTGAAGCCCCTTGTTCTTGCTATTTGATACTTGGTGTTCCCAGACCATTCTTTCCCCCTCTGACCATTTGTGACTCGTATTATGAGTTGTCAACGTTGACCACACACAACGGATTTCTTTGGTCAAAGGCAGTACATATGCCTACTTTGGTCGGTCATTGTGCATGGTAGCCACACCGTGCTACTACTGACTTAAGGTCGTTGTACTTGGTAGTTGGCATCTAATATTCCCAACCCACTGTTTCCCCCTCTGAAAAATCGTGACCCATATTATGGGCTTTCAACGTTGACCACACATAGTAAAATTATTTGGTCATGGTAAGTGGCACATGCCTAATCTGGTTGGTCATTGTGCATGGTAGCTACACCGTTCCACTACTTGTTGAAAGGCTTTGCACTTGCTAGTCCATAAATAGTACAAGGTTTCTCCCTTTGACACCAGGTCGGTTTTTGTTGATTTGTTACGCGTAGGTGCCTTCACTGGAATACTCCCTCCCACCCCCCTTAGAGGCATGTTCCGTGGAAGACCTGGAGGACAGATTTGCGACCGCATTATGACACCCCCTCCCCCCCCCACGGATTACGCTCGAAGGTAGAGTGGAGGTATCACAACACGCCCCCCCCCCAGGTTGCGAACCTATTCTATATTACGTGTACGAGGATTCAAACCTAGGACCTATCGCTCGAGAATCTAGCTCTATAAGCACTAAGCCAACTCGCACGGTGTTCATATGATGTCCATATGACATTATAAGGGTTCCTATGTGTAAAGGGCATAAAATAAGGGGGTGTAAGATTAGAGGGTAGTTTTGAAAATTATGAATGACAACAAAGTTAGTTTATTCATAAAAAATTGACGTAGACGGAATTTCAAATTTTTCAACTTTGAGCTTGAATAACCTCTCAACCATTGCTCCGGTTGACCAGCCGTAAGAAAGAATGTTGACAAGACACAGTGAAACTCTTTTATGATATTCAGTGACACAAGAATGCTTTGGTTGGTCATTGTGGATGGTAGCCACACCGTGCCACCACTTATCGAAGGTCTTTGTACTTGCTAGTCGATACCAAGTATTCCCAAACCATTGTTTCTCCCGTTGCCCATTTTTTACTTGTATTATGAGTTGTGAATGTTGACCACACACACGAAACTTCTTTGGTCATGAGCAGTGATGTATGCCTACTTGGGTAGGTCATTGTGCACGGTAGCCACACCGTGCCAATACATACAAAAGATATTTGTACTTGCTACAAGATACATATCATTTTGAAACCATATTTTCCCCCTCTGACCATTTGTGACTCGTGTTATGAGTTGTCAACGTTGACCACACAGCGGATTTCTTTGGTCAAAGGCAGTTTATATGCCTACTTTGGTCGGTCATTGTGCATGGTAGCCACACCGTGCTACTACTGACTGAAGGTCGTTGTACTTGGTAGTTGAGAACCAATATTTGCATAGCATTGTTTCCTATCCTGGCCGTTTGTGACTCGTGTTATGGTTGGTCAACGTTGACCACCCATATTGAAATTCTCTGGTCATGATCAGTGACGTATGCCTAGTTTGGTTGTTTGGTGTGCATATTAGCCACACCGTGCTACTACGTATTGAAGTTCTTTGTTCTTTCTAGTTGATACATAGGCTTCCCAAACCATTGTCTCTCCCTCTGACCATTTGTGACTCGTGTTATGAGTTGTCAATGTTGACCACACATAGTGGACTTCTTCGGTCGTATTCAGTGACGTATGCATCCTTTGGTTGGTCATTGTACACGCTAGCCATACCGTGCCACTACTTTTTGAAGGTCTTTGGACTTGCTAGTTGATAACTAGTGTTCCCAACCCATTGTTTTCCCCTCTGACCATTTGTGACTCGTGTTATGCGTTTTCAACGTTGACCACATGAAGTGAAATTTGTTGGTCATGGTTAGTGACACATGCATACTTTGGTTGGTCACTGTGCATTGAAGCCACATGGTGCCACTATACATTGAAGGTATTTGTACTTGCTAGTCGATAACTAGTATTCACAAACCATTATCTTCCACCCTGACCATTTGTGACTTGTGTTATGAGTTGTCAAAGTTTACCACACTTAATGACATTATTTAGTCATGGTCAGTGACATATGCCTACTTTGGTTGGTCATCGTGCATGGTCTCCACATCATGCCACAGCGTATTGCAGCCCCTTGTGCTTGCTATTTCATACTTGGTGTTCCCAAACCATTGTTTCCCCCTCTGACCATTTGTGACTCGTATTATGAGTTGTCAACGTTGACCACACACCGCGGATTTCTTTGGTCAAAGGCAGTACATATGCCTACTTTGGTCAGTCATTGTGCATGATAGCCACAGCGTGCTACTACTGAATGAAGGTCATTGTACTTGGTATTTGGCATCTAGTATTCCCAACCCATTGTTTCCCCCTCTGACAAATCGTGACCCATATTATGGGTTGTCAACGTTCTCCACACATAGTAAAATTATTTGGTCATGGTAAGTGGCACATGCCTAATCTGGTTGGTCATTGTGCATGGTAGCTTCACCGTTCCACTACTTGTTGAAAGGCTTTGCACTTGCTAGTCCATAAATAGTAAAAGGTTTCTCCCTTTGACACCAGGTCGGTTTTTGTTGATTTGTTACACGTAGGTGCCTTCACTGGAATACTCCCTCCCACCCCCCCTAGAGGGATGTTCCATGGACGACCTGGAGGACAGATTTGCGACCGCATTATGACACCCCCCTGCCCCCCCACGGCTTAGGCTGGAAGGTAGAGTTGAGGCATCACAACACGCCCCCCCCCCCCAGGTCACGAGCCTATTCTATATTGCGCGTACGAGGATTCAAACATAGGAAGTATCGCTCGAGAATCTAGCTCTATAAGCACTAAGCCAACTCGCACGGTGTTCATACGATGTCCAAATGACATTATGAGGGTTCCTATGGGTAAAGGGCATAAAATAATGGGGTGTAAGATTATAAGGTAGTTTTCAAAATTATGAATGATAACAAAGTTAGTTTATTCATAAATATTTGACGTAGACGGAATTTCAAATTTTGCAACTTTGAGCTTGAATAACCTCTCAACCATTGCTCCGATTGACCAGCCGTAAGAATGAAAGTTGACAACACACAGTGAAACTCTTTTCATGATATTCAGTGACACAAGAATGCTTTGGTTGGTCATTGTGCATGGTAGCCACACCGTGCCACCTCTTATCGAAGGTCTTTGTACTTGCTAGTCGATACCAAGTATTCCCAAACCATTGTTTCTCCCTCTGCCCATTTTTTAATTGTATTATGAGTTGTGAATGTTGACCACACACACGAAACTTCTTTGGTCATGAGCAGTGATGTATGCCTACTTGGGTAGGTCATTGTGCAAGGTAGCCACACCGTGCTAATACATACAAAAGATATTTGTACTTGCTAGAAGATACATAGTGTTTTGAAACCATTGTTTCCCCCTCTGACCATTTGTGACTCGTATTATGAGTTGTCAACGTTGACCACACACAGCGGATGTCTTTGGTCAAAGGCAGTATATATGCCTACTTTGGTCGGTCATTGTGCATGGTAGCCACACCGTGCTACTACTGACTGAAGGTCGTTGTACTTGGTAATTGAGAACTAATACTCGCATAGTATTGTTTCCTCTCCTGACCGTTTGTGACTCGTGTTATGGTTGGTCAACGTTGACCACCCATATTGAAATTCTCTGGTCATGATCAGTGACATATGCCTAGTTTGGTGTGCATATTAGCCACACCATGCCACTACGTATTGAAGTTCTTTGTCCTTTCTAGTTTATACATAGGCGTCCCAAACCATTGTCTCTCCCTCTGACCATTTGTGACCCGTGTTATGAGTTGACAATATTGACCACACATAGTGGACTTCTTCGGTCGTATTCAGTGACGTATGCATCCTTTGGCTGGTCATTGTGCACGCTAGCCATACCGTGCCACTACTTGTTGAAGGTCTTTGGACTTGCTAGTTGATGACTAGTGTTCCCAACCCATTGTTTTCCACTCTGACCATTTGTGACTCGTGCTATGCGCTTTCAACGTTGACTACATGAAGTGAAATTTGTTGGTCATGGTTCAGGACATATGCATTCTTTGGTTGGTCAGTGTGCATTGAAGCCACATTGTGCCACTACATATTGAATGTATTTGTACTTTCTAGTCGATAACTAGTATTCACAAACCATTATCTTCCACCCTGACCATTTGTGACTCGTGTTATGAGTTGTCAATGTTTACCACACTTAGTGACATTATTTGGTCATGGTCAGTGACATATGCCTACTTTGGTTGGTCATCGTGCATGGTCTCCACACCGTGCCACAGCGTATTGAAGCCCCTTGTGCTTGTTATTTCATACTTGGTGTTCCCAACCCATTCTTTCCCCCTCTGACCATTTGTGACTCGTATTATGAGTTGTCAACGTTGACCACACACAGCGGATTTCTTTGGTCAAAGGCAGTACATATGCCTACCTTGGTCGGTCATTGTGCATGGTAGCCACACCGTGCTACTACTGACTGAAGGTCGTTGTACTTGGTAGTTCAGAACCAATGTTCGCATAGCATTGTTTCCTCTCCTGACCGCTTGTGACTCGTGTTATTGTTGGTCAACGTTGACCACCCATATTGAAATTCTCCGGTCATGATCAGTGACATAAGCCGTGTTTGGTTGTTTAGTGTGCATATTAGCCACACTGTGCCACTACGTATTGAAGTTCTTTGTCCATTCTAGTCAATACATAGGCTTCGCAAACCATTGTCTCTCCCTCTGACCATTTGTGACTCGTGTTATGAGTTGTCAATGTTGACCACACATAGTGGACTTATTCGGTCGTATTCAGTGACGTATGCATCCTTTGGTTGGTCATTGTGCAGGATAGCCATACCGTGCCACTACATGTTGATGGTCTTTGGACTTGCTAGTTGATAACTAGTGTTCCCAGCCCATTGCTTTCCCTCTGACCATTTGTGACTCATGTTATGCGTTTTCAACGTTGACCACATGAAGTGAAATTGGTTGGTCATGGTTTGTGACATATGCATACTTTGGTTGGTCACTGTGCATTGAAGCCACATTGTGCCACTACATATTGAAAGTATTTGTACTTGCTAGTCGATAACTAGTATTCACAAACCATTATCTTCCACCCTGACCATTTGTGACTCGTGTTATGAGTTGTCAAAGTTTACCACACTTAGTGACATTATTTGATCATGGTCAGTGACACATGGCTACTTTGGTTGGTCATCGTGCATGGTCTCCATTCCGTGCCACAACGTATTGAAGCCCCTTGTGCTTGCTATTTGATACTTGGTGTTCCCAAACCATTCTTTCCCCCTCTGACCATTTGTGACTCGTATTATGAGTTGTCAACGTTGATCACACACAGCGGATTTCTTTTGTCAAAGGCAGTACATATGCCTACTCTGGTCGGTCATTGTGCATGGTAGCCACACCGTGCTACTACTGACTGAAGGTCGTTGTACTTGGTAGTTGAGAACCGATGTTTCCATAGCATTGTTGGTTGGTCAACGTTGACCACCCATATTGAAATTCTCTGGACATCATCTGACATATGCTTAGTCTGGTTGTTTGGTGTGCATATTAGCCACACCGTGCCACTACGTATTGAAGTTCTTTGTCCTTTCTAGTCAATACATAGGCTTCTTAAACTATTATCTCTCCCTGTGACCATTTGTGACTCGTGTTACGAGTTGTCAATGTTGACCACATGTAGTGGACTTATTTGGTCGTAGTCAGTGACGTATGCATCATTTAGTTGGTCACTCTGCACGCTAGCCATACCGTGCCACTACTTGTTGAAGGTCTTTGTACTTGCTAGTTGATAACTAGTTGTCCCACACCGTTGTTTTCCCATCTGACCATTTGTGACTCATGTTATGCGTTTTCAACGTTGACCACACACTTTCAAATTCTTTTGGTCATGGTTTGTGACATATGCACACTTTGGCTGGTCACTGTGCATTGAAGCAACTTTGTGCCACTACATATTGAAGGTATTTGTACTTGCTAGTCGATAACTAGTATTCACAAACCATTACCTTCCGCCCTGACCATTTGTGATCCGTTTTATGACTTGTCAATGTTTACCACACCTAGTGACATTATTTGGTCATGGTCAATGACATATGCCTACTTTGGTTGGTCATCGTGCATGGTCTCCTCACCGTGCCACAGCGTATTGCAGCCCCTTGTGCTTGCTCTTTGATACTTGGTGTTCCCAAACCATTATTTCCCCCTCTGACCATTTGTGACTCGTACATGAGTTGTCAATGTTGACCACACACAACAGATTTCTTTGTTCAAAGGCATTACATATGCCTACTTTGGTCGGTCATCGTGCATGGTAGCCACTCCATGCTACTTCTGACTGGAGGTCGTTGTACTTGGTAGTTGAGAACCGTTATTCCCATAGCATTGTTTCCACTCCTGACCGTTTGTGACTCGTGTTATGGTTGGTCAACGTTGACCACCCATATTGAAATTCTATGGTCATGATCAGTGACATATGCCTAGTTTGGTTGTTTGGTGTGCGTATTAGCCACACTGTGCCACTACGTATTGAATTTCTTTGTCCTTTCTAGTCAATACATAGGCTTCTTAAACCATTGTCCCTCCCTCTGACCATTTGTGACTCGTTCTATGAGTTTTCAATGTTGACCACACATAGTGGACCTATTCGGTCGTAGTCAATGACGTGTGCATCCTTTGGTTGATCACTGTGCACGCTATCCATACCGTTCCCCTGCTTGTTGAAGGTCTTTGTACTTGCTAGTTGATAACTACTGTTCCCAACCCATTGTTTTCCCCTCTGACCGTTTGTGACTCGTGTTATGCGTTCTCAACATTGACCACACACTTAAAATTCTTTTGGTTGTGGTAAGTGACATATGCATACTTTGGTTGGTCACTGTGCATTGAAGCCACATTGTGCCACTACATATTGAAGGTATTTGTACTAGTATTCACAAACCATTATCTTCTACCCTGACCATTTGTGACTCATGTTATGAGTTGTCAAAGTTTACCACAATTAGTGACAGTATTTGGTCATGGTCAGTGACATATGCCTACTTTGGTTGGTCATTGTGCATGGTCTCCACACCGTGCCACAACGTATTGAAGCCCCTTATGCTTGCTATTTGATACTTGGTGTTCCCAGACCATTCTTTCCCCCTCTGACCATTTGTGACTCGTATTATGAGTTGTCAGTGTTGACCACACACAACGGATTTCTTTGGTCAAAGGCAGTACATATGCCTTCTTTGGTCAGTCATTGTGCATGGTAGCCACACCGTGCTACTAATGACTGAAGGTCGTTGTACTTGGTAGTTGAGAACCGATGTTTCCATAGCAATTTTTCATCTCCAGACCATTTGTGACTCGTGTTATGGTTGGTCAACGTTGACCACCCATATTGAAATTCTCTGCACATCATCTGACATATGCCTAGTCTGGTTGTTTGGTGTGCATATTAGCCACACCGTGTCACTGTGTATTGAAGATCTTTGTCCTTTCTAGTCAATACATAGGCTTTTTAAAACATTGTCTCTTTCTCTGACCATTTGTGACTCGCGTTACGAGTTGTCAATGTTGACCATACATAGTGGACTTATCCGGTCTCAGTCGGTGACGTATGCATCCTTTGGTTGGTCACTGTGCACACTAGCCATACCGTGCCTCTGCTTGTTGAAGGTCTTTGTACTTGCTACTTGATAACTAGTGTTCCCAGACCATTGTTTTCCCCTCTGACCATTTGTGACTCATGTTATGCGTTTTCAACGTTGACCACACACTGTGTAACTCTTTTGGTCATGTTTTGTGACATATGCATACTTTGGTTGGTCACTGTGCATTGAAGCCACATTGTGCCACTACATATTGAAGGTATTTGTACTTGCTAGTCGATAACTAGTAATGACAACCCATTACCTTCCACCCTGACCATTTGTGACCCGTGTTATGAGTTGTCAACGTTTACCACACTTTGTGACATTATTTGGTCATGGTCGGTGACATATGCATACTTTGTTTGGTCATTGTGCATGGTCTCCACACGGTGCCACAACTTATTGAAGCCCCTTGTGCTTGCTATGTGATACTTGGTATTCCCAAACCATTGTTTCCCCCTCTGACCATTTGTGACTCGTATTATGAGTTGCTATCGTTGACCACACAAAGCGGATTTCTTCGGTCAAAGGCAGTACATATGCCTACTTTGGTCGGTCATTGTGCATGGTAGCCACACCATGCTACTACTGACTCAAGGTCGTTGTACTTGGTAGTTAATAACCAATATTCCCATAGCATTGTTTCTTCTCCTGACCGTTTGTGACTCGTGTTATGGTTGGTCAACGTTGACCACCCATATTGAAATTCTCTGGTCATGATCAGTGACATATGCCTAGTTTGGCTGTTTGGTGTGCATATTAGCCACACCGTGCCACTATGTATTGAATTCTATGTCCTTTCTAGTCAATACATAGGCTTCCCAAACCATTGTCTCTCCCTCTGACCATTTGTGACTCGTGTTATGGTTGGTCAACGTTGACCACCCATATTGAAATTCTCTGGTCATGATCAGTGACATATGCCTAGTTTGGCTGTTTGGTGTGCATATTAGCCACACCGTGCCACTATGTATTGAATTCTATGTCCTTTCTAGTCAATACATAGGCTTCCCAAACCATTGTCTCTCCCTCTGACCATTTGTGTCTCGTGTTATGAGTTGTCAATGTTGAACACGCATAGTGGACTTATTCGGTCGTAGTCAGTGACATATGCATCATTTGGTTGGTCACTGTGCACTCTAGCCATACCGTGCCACTGCTTGTTGAAGGTCGCTATACTTGCTAGTTGATAGCTAGTGTTCCCAACCCATTGTTTCCCCCTCTCACCATTTGTGACTTGTGTTATGCGTCTTCAATGTTGACCACATGAAGTGAAATTTATTGGTCATGGTTAGTGACATATGCATACTTTGGTTGGTCACTGTGCATTGAAGCCACATTGTGCTACTACATATTGAAGGTATTTGTACTTGCTAGTCGATAACTATTATTCACAAACCATGATCTTCTACCCTGACCATTTTTGACTCGTGTTATGAGTTGTCAAAGTTTACCACAATTAGTGAGAGTATTTGGTCATGGTCAGTGACACATGCCTACTTTGGTTGGTCATCGTGCATGGTCTCTACACCGTGCCACATCGTATTGAAGCCCCTTGTGCTTGCTATTTGATACTTGGTGGTCCCAGACCATTCTTCCCCCCTCTGACCACTTGTGACTTGTATTATGAGTTGTCAACGTTGACCACACACAACGGATTTCTTTGGTCAAAGGCAGTACATATGCCTACTTTGGTCAGTCATTGTGCATGGTAGCCACACCGTGCTACTACTGACTGAAGGTCGTTGTACTTGGTAGTTGAGAACCGATATTTCCATAGCAATGTTTCATCTCCAGACCATTTGTGACTCGTGTTATGGTTGGTCAACGTTGACCACCCATATTGAAATTCTCTGCACATAATCTGACATATGCCTAGTCTGGTTGTTTGGTGTGCATATTAGCCACACCGTTCCACTGCGTATTGAAGTTCGTTGTCCTTTCTAGTCAATACATAGGCTTTTTAAAACATTGTCTCTCCCTCTGACCATTTGTGACTCGCGTTACGAGTTGTCAATGTTGACCACACATAGTGGACTTATCCGGTCTTAGTTAGTGACGTATGCATCCTTTGGTTGGTCATTGTGGACACTAGCCATACCGTGCCTCTGCTTGTTTAAGGTCATTGTACTTGCTACTTTATAACTAGTGTTCCCAAACCATTGTTTTTCCCTCTGACCATTTATGAGTCATGTTATGCGTTTTCAACGTTGACCACACACTGTGTAATTCTTTTGGTCATGTTTTGTGACATATGCATACTTTGGTTGTTCACTGTGCATTGAAGCCACATTGTGCCACTACATATTGAAGGTATTTGTACTTGCTAGTCGATAACTAGTAATCACAACCCATTACCTTCCACCCTGACCATTTGTGACCCGTGTTATGAGTTGTCAACGTTACCACACTTAGTGTCATTATTTAATCATGGTCAGTGACATATGCATACTTTGGTTGGTCATCCTGCATGGTCTCCACACCGTGCGACAACTTATTGAAGCCACTTGTGCTTGCTATGTGATACTTGGTATTCCCAAACCATTGTTTCCCCCTCTGACAATTTGTGACTCGTATTATGAGTTGCCAGCGTTGACCACACAAATCGGATTTCTTTGGTCTGAGGCAGTACATATGCCTACTTTGGTTGTTCATTGTGCATGGTAGCCACACCGTGCTACTATTGAGTGAAGGTTGTTGTACTTGGCAGTTGAGAACCGATATTCCTATAGCATTGTTTCCTCTCCTGACCGTTTGTGACTCGTGTCATGGTTGGTCAACGTTGACCACCCGTATTGAACTTCTCTGGTCATGATCAGTGACATATGCCTAGTTTGGTTGTTTGGTGTGCATATTAGCCACACCGTGCCACTATGTATTGAAGTTCTCTGTCCTTTCTGGTCAATACATAGGATTCTAAAACCATTGTCTCTCCCTCTGACCATTTGTGACTCGTGTTATGAGCTGTCAATGTTGAACACACATAGTGGACTTATTCGGTCGTAGTCAGTGACGTATGCATCCTTTGGTTGGTCACTGTGCACTCTAGCCATACCGTGCCACTGCTTGTTGAAGGTCTTTGTACTTGCTAGTTGATAGCTAGTGTTCCCAACCCATTGTTTTCCACTCTGACCACTTGTGACTTGTGTTATGCGTTTTCAACGTTGACGACATGAAGTTAACTTTGTTGGTCATGGTTAGTGACATATGCATACTTTGGTTGGTCACTGTGCATTGAAGCCACATTGTGCCACTACATATTGAAGGTATTTGTACTTGCTAGTCGATAACTAGTATTCACAAACCATTTTCTTCCACCCTGACGATTTGTGACTCGTGTTGTGAGTTGTCAAAGTTTACCACACTTAGTGACATTATTTGGTTATGGTCAGTGACATATGCCTACTTTGGTTGGTCATCGTGCATGGTATCCTCACCGTGCCACAGCGTATTGCAGCCCCTTGTGCTTGCTATTTGATACTTGGTGTTCCCAAACCATTGTTTCCCCCTCTGACCACTTGTGACTCGTATATGAGTTGTCAACGTTGACCACACACAGCAGATTTCTTTTGTCAAAGGCCTTACATATGCCTACTTTGGTTGGTCATTGTGCATGGTAGCCACTCCATGCTACTACTGACTGAAGTTCGTTGTACTTGGTAGTTGAGAACCGATATTCCCATAGCATTGTTTCCTCTCCTGGCCGTTTGTGACTCGTGTTGTGGTTGGTCAACGTTGACCACCCATATTGAAATTCTCTGGTCATGATCAGTGACATATGCCTAGTTTGGTTGTTTGGTGTGCATATTAGCCACACCGTGCCACTACGTATTGAATTTCTTTGTCCTTTCTAGTCAATACGTAGGCTTCTTAACCATTGTCTCTCCCTTTGACCATTTATGACTCGTGTTATGAGTTGTCAATGTTGACCACACATAGTGGACTTATTCGGTCGTAGTCAGTGACGTATGCATCCTTTGGTTGGTCNTTCCTCTCCTGACCGTTTGTGACTCGTGTTATGGTTGGTCAACGTTGACCACCCATATTGAAATTCTCTGGTCATGATCAGTGACATATGCCTAGTTTGGTTGTTTGGTGTGCATATTAGCCACACCGTGCCACTACGTATTGAATTTCTTTGTCCTTTCTAGTCAATACGTAGGCTTCTTAACCATTGTCTCTCCCTTTGACCATTTATGACTCGTGTTATGAGTTGTCAATGTTGACCACACAAAGTGGACTTATTCGGTCGTAGTCAATGACGTATGCATCCTTTGGTTGGTCACTTTGCACGCTAGCCATACCGTGCCACTGCTTGTTGAAGGTCTTTGTACTTGCTAGTTGAAAACTAGTGTTCCAAACTCATTGTTTTCCCCTCTGACCATTTGTGACTCGTGTTATGCGTTTTTAACGTTGACCACACGATGTGAAATTCGTTTGGTCATGGTTAGTGACATATGCATACTTTGGTTGGTCACTGTGCCTTGAAGCCACATAGTGCCACTACATATTGAAGGTATTTGTACTTGCTAGTCGATAACTAGTATTCACAAACCATTATCTTCTACCCTGACCATTTGTGACTCGTGTTATCAGTTGTCAAAGTTTACCACACTTAGTGACAGTATTTGGTCATGGTCAGTGACATATGCCTACTTTGGTTGGTCATCGTGCATGGTCTCCACACCGTGCCACAGCGTATTCAAGCCCCTTGTGCTTGCTATTTGATACTTGGTGTTCCCAGACCATTTTTTCCCCCTCCGACCAGTTCTGACTCGTATTATGAGTTGTCAACGTTGACCACACACAACGGACTTATTTAGTCAAAGGCAGTACACATACCTACTTTGGTCGGTCATTGTGCATGGTAGCCACACCGTGCTTCTACTAACTGAAGGTCGCTGTACTTGGTAGTTGAGAACCGATATTCCCATAGCATTGTTTCCTCTCTTGATTGTTTGTGACTCGTGTTATGGTTGGTCAACGTTGACCACCCATATTGAAATTCTCTGGTCATGATCAGTGACATATGCCTGGTTTGGTTGTTTGGTGTGCATATTAGCCACACCGTGCCACTACGTATTGAAGTTCTTTGTCCTTTCTAGTCAATACATATACTTCTTAACCATTGTCTCTCCCTCTGACCATTTGTGACTCGTGTTATGCGTTTTCAACGTTGACCACATGAAGTGAAATTTGTTGGTCATGGTTAGTGACATATGCATACTTTGGTTGGTCACTGTGCATTGAAGCCACATTGTGCCACTACATATTAAAGGTATTTGTACTTGCTAGTCGATAACTAGTATTCAAGAACCATTATCTTCCACCCTGCCGATTTGTGACTCGTGTTATGAGTTGTCAAAGTTTACCACACTTAGTGACATTATTTGGTCATGGTCAGTGACATATGCCTAATTTGGTTGGTCATCGTGCATGGTCTCCACGCCGTGCCACAACGTATTGAAGCCCCTTGTGCTTGCTATGTGATACTTGGTGTTCCCAACCCATTGTTTCCCCCTCTGACCATTTGTGACTCGTATTATGAGGTCTGAGCGTTGACCACACACCGCGGATTTCTTTGGTCAAAGGCAGTACATATGCCTACTTTGGTCGGTCTTTGTGCATGGTAGCCACACGGTGCTACTACTGACTGAAGGTCGTTGTACTTGGTAGTTGAGAACCGATATTCCCATAGCATTGTTTCCTCTCCTGACCGTTTGTGACTCGTGTTATGGTTGGTCAATGTTGACCACCCATGTTGAACTTATCTGGTCATGATCAGTGACATATGCCTAGTTTGGTTGTTTGGTCTGCATATTAGCCACACCGTGCCACTACGTATTGAAGTTCTTTGTCCTTTCTAGTCAATACATAGGCTTCCCAAACCATTGTCTCTCCCTCTGACCATTTGTGACTCGTGTTACGAGTTGTCAATGTTGACCACACATAGTGGACTTCTTCGGTCGTATTCAGTGACGTATGCATCCGTTGGTTGGTCATTGTGCAGGCTAGCCATACCGTGCCACTACTTGTTGAAGGTCTTTGGACTTGCTAGTTGATAACTAGTTTTCCCAACTCATTGTTTTCCCCTCTGACCATTTGAGACTCGTGTTATGCGTTTTTAACGTTGACGACATGAAGTTAAATTTGTTGGTCATGGTTCGTGACATATGCATAATTTGGTTGGTCACCGTGCATTAATGCCACATTGTGCGACTGCATGTTGAAGGTATTTGTACTTGCTAGTCGATAACTAGTATTCACAAACCATTCTCTTCCACCCTGACCATTTGTGACTCGTGTTATGAGTTGTCAAAGTTTACCACACTTAGTGACATTATTTGGTAATGGTCAGTGACATATGCCTACTTTGGTTGGTCATCGTACATGGTCTCCACACTGTGCCACAGCGTATTGAAGCCCCTTGTGCTTGCTATTTGATACTTAATGTTCCCAAACCATTATTTCCCCTTTATGACCATTTGTGACTCGTATTATGAGTTGTCAACATTGACCACACACAGCGGATTTCTTTGGTCAAAGGCACTACATATGCCTACTTTGGTTGGTCATTGTGCATGGTGGCTACACCGTGCTACTACTCACTGAAGGTCATTGTACTTGGTAGTTGAGAACCGATATTTCCATAGCATTGTTTCATCTCCTGACCGTTTGTGACTCGTGTTATGGTTGGTCAATGTTGACCACCCATATTGAAGTTCTATGGACATCATCTGACATATGCCTAGTCTGGTTGTTTGGTGTGCATATTAGCAACACCGTGCCACTACGGATTGATGTTCTTTGTCCTTTCTAGTCAATACACAGGCTTCTTAAACCATTGTCTCTCCCTCTAACCATTTGTGACTTGTGTTACGAGTTGTCAATGTTGACCACACATAGTGGATTTATTCGGTTGTAGTCAGTGACGTATGCATCCTTTGGTTGGTCACTGTGCACGCTATCCATACTGTGCCACTACTTGTTGAAGGTCTTTGTACTTCCTAGTTCAAAAATAGTGTTCCCAAACCATTGTTTTCCCATCTGACCATTTGTGACTCATGTTATGCGTTTTCAACGTTGACCACACACTGTGAAATTGTTTTGGTCATGGTTTGTGACATATGCATGCTTTGGTTGGTCACTGTGCATTGAAGCCACATTGTGCCACTACATATTGAAGGTATTTGTACTTGCTAATCGATATCTAGTATTCACAAACCATTGTCGTCCACCCTGACCATTTGTGACTCGTGTTATGAGTTGTCAAAGTTTACCACACTTAGTGACAGTATTTGGTCATGGTCAGTGACATATGCCTACTTTGGTTGGTCATCGTGCATGGTCTCCACACCGTGCCACAACGTATTGAAGCCCCTTGTGCTTGCTATGTGATACTTGGTGTTCCCAAAACATTCTTTCCTCCTCTGACTATTTGTGACTCGTATTATGAGTTGTCAACATTGACCACACACAGCGGATTTCTTTGGTCAAAGGCAGTACATATGCCTACTTTGGTCGGTCATTGTGCATGGTAGCCACACCGTGCTACTACTGACTGAATGTCGTTGTACTTGGTAGTTGAGAACCGATATTTCCATAGCATTTTTTCATCTCCTGGCCGTTTGTGACTCGCTTTATGGTTGGTCAATGTTGACCACCCATATTGAAATTCTCTGGACATCATCTGACATATGCCTAGTCTGGTTGTTTGGTGTGCATATTAGCCACACCGTGCCACTGCGTATTGAATTTCTTTGTCCTTTCTAGTCGATGCATAGGCTTCCCAAACCATTGTCTCTCCCTCTGACCATTTGTGACTCGTGTTATGAGTTGTCAATGTTGACCATACATAGTGGACTTCTTCGGTCGTATTCAGTGACGTATGCATCCTTTGGTTGGTCATTGTGCAGGCTAGCCATACCGTGCTACTACTTGTTGAAGGTCTTTGGACTTGCTAGTTGATCACTAGTGTTCCCAACCCATTGTTTTCCCAACTGACCATTTGTGACTCGTGTTATGTGTTTTCAACGTTGACCACATGATGTGAAATTTGTTGGTCATCGTTCGTGACATATGCATACTTTGGTTGGTAACTGTGCATTGAAGCCACATTGTGCCACTACATATTGAAGGTATTTGTACTTGCTAGTCGATAACTAGTATTCCCAAACCATTATCTTCCACCCTGACCATTTGTGACTCATGTTATGAGCTGTCAAAGTTTACCACACTTAGTGACATTATTTGATTATGGTCAGTGACATATGCCTACTTTGGTTGGTCATCGTGCATGGTCTCCACACCGTGCCACAGCGTATTGAAGTCCATTGTGCTTGCTATTTGATACTTGGTGTTCCCAAACCATTATTTCCCCCTCTGACCATTTGTGGCTCGTATTATGAGTTGTCAATGTTGACCACACACAGCGGATTTCTTTGGTCAAAGGCAATACATATGCCTACTTTGGTCGGTCATTCTGCATGGTACCCACACCGTGCTACTACTGACTGGTGGTCGTTGTACTTGGTAGTTGAGAACCAATATTTCCATAGAATTGTTTCATCTCCTGACCGTTTGTGACTCGTGTTATGGTTGGTCAACGTTGACCACCCATATTGAGATTCTCTGGACATCATCTGACATATGCCTAGTCTGGTTATTTTGGTGTGCATATTAGCCACACTGTGCCACTACGTATTGGAGTTCTTTGTCCTCTCTAGTCAATACACAGGCTTCCCAAACCATTGTCTCTCCCTCTGACCATTTGTGCCTCGTGTTACGAGTTGTCAATGTTGACCACACATAGTGGAATTATTCGGTCGTAGTCAATGACGTATGCATCCGTTGGTTGGTCACTGTGCACGCAAGCCATACCGTGCCACAACTTGTTGAAGGAATTTGTACTTGCAAGTTGATAACTAGTGCTCGCAAACCATTGTTTTTTCCCCTCTGACCATTTGTGACTCATGTTATGCGTTTTCAACGTTGACCACACACTGTGAAATTCTTTTGGTCATGGTTTGTGACATATGCATGTTTGGTTGGTCACTGTGCATTGAAGCCACATTATGCCACTACATATTGAAGGTATTTGTACTTTCTAGTCGATAACTAGTATTCACAAACCATTACCTTCCACCCTGACCATTTGTGACCCGTGTTATGAGTTGTCAAAGTGTATCACACATAGTGACATTACGTGGTCATGGTCAGTGACATATGCCTAATTTGATTGGTCATCGTGCATTGTCTCCACACCGTGCCACAACGTGTTGAAGCCCCTTGTGCTTGCTATGTGATACTTGGTGTTCCCAAACCATTGTTTCCCCCTCTGACCATTTGTGACTCGTATTATGAGTTGTCAGCGTTGACCACACACAGCCGATTTCTTTGGTCAAAGGCAGTACATATGCCTACTTTGGTCGGTCATTGTGCATGGTAGCCACACCGTGCTACTACTGAATGAAGGTCGTTGTACGTGGTAGCTGGCATCTAGTATTTCCAATCCATTGTTTCCCCATCTGACAAATCGTTACCCATATTATGGGTTGTCAACATTGACCACACATAGTAAAATTATTTGGTCATGGTAAGTGGCACATGCATAATCTGGTTGGTCATTGTGCATGGTAGCCACACCGTTCCAGTACTTGTTGAAAGGCTTTGCACTTGCTAGTCCATAACTAGCAAAACGTTTCTCCCTTTGATACCAGGTCGGTTTTTGTTCATTTGTTACGCGTAGGTGCCTTTACTGGAATACTCCCTCCCACCCCCCTAGAGGGATGGTTCGTGGACGACCTGGAGGACAAATTTGCGACCGCATTATGACACCCCCCCCCCCCCCCCCCCTAGAGGGACGTTCCGTGGACGACCTGGAGGACAAATTTGCGACCGCATTATGACACCCCCCCTCCCCCCCCCCCACAGCTTAGGCTCGAAGGTAGAGTCGAGGCATCACAACACGCCCCCCCCCCCCAGGTCGCCAGCCTATTCTATATTGCGCGTACGAGGATTCAAACCTAGGACCTATCGCTCAAGAATCTAGCTCTATAAGCACTAAGCCAACTTGCACGGTGTTCATATGATGTCCGAATGACATTATAAGGGTTCATATGGGTAAATGGCATAAAATAAGGGGGTGTAAGATTAGAGGGTAGTTTTCAGAAATATGAATGATAACAAAGTTAGTTCATTCATAGAAAATTGATGTAGACGGAATTTCAAATCTTGCAACTTTGAGCTTGAATAACGTCTCAACCATTGCTTCAATTGACCAGCCGTAAGAAGAAAAGTTGACAACACACAGTGAAACTTTTTTTATGATATTCAGTGACACAAGAATGCTTTGGTTGGTCATTGTGCATGGTAGCCTTACCGTGCCACAACTTATCAAATGTCTTTGTACTTGCTAGTCGATACCAAGTATTCCCAAACCATTGTTTTCCCTCTGTCCATTTTTACCTGTTTTACGAGTTGTCAATGTTGACCACACACACGAAACTTCTTTGGTCATGAGCAGATATGTATGCCTACTTGGGTAGGTCATTGTGCACGGTAGCCACACCGTGCCAATACATACGAAAAATATTTGTACTTGCTAGTGATACATAGCGTTTTGAAACCATTCTTACCCCCTCTGGCCATTTGTGACTCGTATTATGAGTTGTCAACGTTGACCACACACAGCAGATTCCTTTGGTGAAAGGCAGTACATATGCCTACGTTGGTCGGTCATTGTGCATGGCAGCCACACTATGCCACTACTTGTTGAAGGTCTTTGGACTTGCTAGTTGATAACTAGTGTTCCCTAACCATTGTTTTCCCCTCTGACAATTTGTGAATCATGTTATGCATTTTCAACGTTGACCATACACTGTGAAATTCTTTTGGTCATGGTTTGTGACATATGCATACTTTGGTTGGTCACTGTGCATTGAAGCCACATTGTGCCACTACATATTGAAGGTATTTGTACTTGCTATTTGATAACTAGTATTCACAAACCATTACCTTCCACCCTGACCATTTGTGACCCGTGTTATGAGTTGTCAAAGTTTATCACACTTAGTGACATTATTTGGTCATGGTCAGTGACATATGCCTAATTTGGTTGGTCATCGTGCATGGTCTCCACACCGGGCCACAACGTATTGAAGCCCCTTGTGCTTGCTATGTGATACTTGGTGTTCTCAAACCATCGTTTCCCCCTCTGACCATTTGTTACTCGTATTATGAGTTGTCAGCGTTGACCACACACAGCGGATTTCTTTGGTCAAAGGCAGTACATATGCCTACTTTGGTCGGTCATTGTGCATGGTAGCCACACCGTGCTACTACTGACTGAAGGTCGTTGTACGTGGTAGTTGCGAACCGATATTCCCATCGCATTGTTTCCTCTCCTGACCGTTTGTGACTCCTGTTATGGTTGGTCAACGTTGACCATCCATATTGAAATTCTTTGGTCATGATCAGTGACATATGCCTAGTTTGGCTATTTTGTGTGCATATTAGCCACACCGTGCCACTATGTATTGAAGTTTTTTGTCAAATATAGTCCACACATAGGCTTCCCAAAACATTGTTTCTCCCTCTGACTATTTGTGACTCGTGTTATGAGCTGTCAATGTTGACCACACATAGTGGAATTATTCGGTCGTAGTCAGTGACGTATGCATCCTTTGGTAGGTCACTGTGCACGCTAGCCATACCGTGCCACAGCTTGTTGAAGGTCTTTGGACTTGGTAGTTGATAAGTAGTGTTCCCAACCCATTGTTTTCCCCTCTGACCATTTGTGACTCGTGTTAAGCATTTTCAACGTTGACCACATGAAGTGAAATTTGTTGGTCATGGTTCGTGACATATGCATACTTTGGCTGGTCACTGTGCATTGAAGTCACATTGTGCCACTACATATTAAATGTATTTGTACTTGCTAGTCAATAACTAGTATTCACAACCCATTATCTTCCACCCTGACCATTTGTGACTCGTGTTATGAGTTGTCAAAGTTTACCACACTTAGTGACAGTATTTGGTCATGGTCAGTGACATATGCCTACTTTGGTTGGTCATCGTGCATGGTCTCCACACCGTGCCACAGCGTATTGAAGCCACTTGTGCTTGCTATTTGATACTTGGTGTTCCTAAACCATTCTTTCCCCCTCTGACCATTCGTGACTTGTATTATGAGTTGTCAACGTTGACCACACACAGCGGATTTTTTTGGTCAAAGGCAGTACATATGCATACTTTGGTCGGTCATTGTGCATGGTAGCCACACCATGCTACTACTGACTGAAGTTCGTTATACTTGGTACTTGAGAACCAATGTTCACATAGCATTGTTTCCTCTCCTGACCGTTTGTGACTCGTGTTATGGTTGGTCAACGTTGACTACCCATATTGAAATTCTCTGGTCATGATCAGTGACATATGCCTAGTTTGGTTGTTTGGTGTGCATATTAGCCACACCGTGCCACTACGTATTGAAGTTCTTTGTCCTTTCTAGACAATACATAGGCTTCTCAAACCATTGTCTCTCCCTCTGACCATTTGTGACTCGTGTTATGAGTTGTCAATGTTGACCACACATAGTGGACTTCTTCGGTCGTATTCAGTGACGTATGCATCCTTTGGTTGGTCATTGTGCAAGCTAGCCATACCGTGCCACTACTTGTTGAAGGTATTTGTACTTGCTAGTTGATAACTAGTGTTCCCAATCCATTGTTTTCCCCTCTGACTATTTGTGACTCGTGTTATGCGTTTTCAACGTTGACCACACACTGTGAGATTCTTTTGGTCATGGTTTGTGACATGCATACTTTGGTTGGTCACTGTGCATTGAAGCCACAATGTGCCACTACATATTGAAGGTATTTGTACTTGTTAGTTGATAAATAGTATTCACAACCCATTACCTTCCACCCTGACCATTTGTGACCCATGTTATGAGTTGTCAAATTTTACCACACTTAGTGACATTATTTGGTCATGGTCAGTGACATATGCCTGATTTGGTTGGTCATTGTGCATGGTCTCCACACCGTGCCATGACGTATTGAAGCCCCTTGGGCTTGCTATGCGATACTTGGTGTTCCCCCACCATTGTTTCCCCCTCTCACCATTTGTGACTCGTATTATGAGTTGTCAGCGTTGACCACACACCGCGGATTTCTTTGGTCAAAGGCAGTACATATGCCTACTTTGGTCGGTCATTGTGCATGGTAGCCACACCATGCTACTACTGACTGAAGGTTGTTGTACTTGGTCGTTGAGAACCGATATTCCCATAGCATTGTTTCCTCTCCTGACCGTTTGTGACTCGTGTTATGGTTGGTCAACGTTCACCACCCATATTTAAATTCTCTGGTCATGATCAGTGACATATGCCTAGTTTGGTTGTTTGGTGTGCATATTAGCCACACCGTGCCACTATGTATTGAAGTTCTCTGTCCTTTCTAGTCAATACGTAGGCTTCGCAAACCATTGTCTCTCCCTATGACCATTTGTGACTCGTGTTATGAGTTGTCAATGTTGACCACACATAGTGGACTTATTTGGTCGTAGTCAGTGACGTATGCATCCTTTGTTTGGTCACTGTGCACGCTAGCCATACCGTGCTACTGCTTGTTGAAGGTATTTGTACTTGCTAGTTGATAACTAGTGTTCCCAACCCATTGTTGTCCCCTCCGACCATTTGTGACTCGTGTTATGTGTTTTCAACGTTGACCACACACTGTGAAATTCTTTTGGTCATGGTTAGTGACATATGCATACTTTGGTTGGTCACTGTGCATTCAAGCCACATTGTGCTACTACATATTGAATGTATTTGTACTTGCTAGTCGATAACTAGTATTCACAAACCATTATCTTCTACCCTGACCATTTGTGACTCGTGTTATTAGTTGTCAAAGTTTACCACACTTAGTGACAGTATTTGGTCATAGTCAGTGACATATGCCTACTTTGGTTGGTCATCGTGCATGGTCTCCACAAAGTGCCACAACGTATTGAAGCCCCTTGTGCTTGCTATGTGATACTTGGTGTTCCCAATCCATTGTTTCCCCCTCTGACCATTTGTGACTCGTATTATGAGTTGTCAGCGTTGACCACACACAGCGGATTTCTTTGGTCAAAGGCAGTACATATGCCTACCTTGGTCGGTCATTGTCCATGGTAACCACACCGCGCTACTACTGACTGAAGGTCGTTGTACTTGGTAGTTGAGAACCGATATTCCCATAGCATTGTTTCCTCTCCTGACCGTTTGTGACTCGTGTTATGGTTGGTCAACGTTCACCACCCATATTGAAATTCTCTGGTCATGATCAGTGACATATGCCTTGTTTGGTTGTTTGGTGTGCATATTAGCCATACCGTGCCACTATGTAATGAATTTCTTTGTCAAATATAGTCCATAAATATGCTTCCCAAACCATTGTATCTCCCTCTGACCATTTGTGACTCGTGTTATGAGTTGTCAATGTTGAACACACATAGTGGACTTATTCGGTCGTAGTCAGTGACGTATGCATCCTTTGGTTGGTCACTGTGCACGCTAGCCATACCGTGCCACTGCTTGTTGAAGGTCTTTGTACTTGCTAGTTGATAACTAGTGTTCCCAATCCATTGTTTTCCCCTATGACCATTTTTGACTCGTGTTATGCGTTTTCAACGTTGACCACATGAAGTGAAATTTTTTGGTCATGGTTAGTGACATATACATACTTTGGTTGGTCACTGTGCATTGAAGCCACATTGTGCCACTACATATTGAATGTATTTGTACTTGCTAGTCAATAACTAGTATTCACAAACCATTATCTTCCACCCTGACCATTTGTGACTCGTGTTATGAGTTGTCAAAGTTTACCACACTTAGTGACATTATTTGGTCATGGTCAGTGACATATGCCTACTTTGGTTGGTCAATGTGCATGTCTCCTCACCGCGCCACAGCGTATTGCAGCCCCTTGTGCTTGCTATTTGATACTTGGTGTTCGCAAACCATTGTTTCCCCCTCTGACCATTTGTGACTCGTATATGAGTTGTCAACGTTGACCACACACGGCAGATTTCTTTGGTCAAAGGCAGTACATATGCCTACTTTGGTCGGTCATTGTGCATGGTAGCCACACCATGCTGCTACTAACCGAAGGTAGTTGTACTTGATAGTTGAGAACCGATATTCCCATAGCATTGTTTCCTCTCCTGACAGTTTGTGACTCGTGTTATGGTTGGTCAACGTTGACCACCCATATTGAAATTCTCTGGTCATGATCAGTGACATATGCCTAGTTTGGTTGTTTGGTGTGCATATTAGCCACACCGTGCCACTGCTTATTGAAGTTATTTGTCCTTTCTAGTCAATACATAGGCTTCTTAACCATTGTGTCTCCCTTCGACCATTTGTGACTCGTGTTATGAGTTGTCAATGTTGACCACACATGGTGGACTTATTCGGTCATAGTAAGTGACATATGCATCTTTTGGTTGGTCACTATGCACGCTAGCCATACCGTGCCACTGCTTGTTGAAGGTCTTTGTACTTGCTAGTTGATAACTAGTGTTCCCAACCCATCATTTTCCCTTCTGACCATTTGTGACTCGTGTTATGTGTTTTCAACGTTGACCACACACTGTGGAATCCTTTTGGTCATTGTTAGTGACATATGCATACTTTGGTTGGTCACTGTGCATTGAAGCCACATTGCGCCACTACATATTGAAGGTATTTGTACTTGCTAGTCGATAACTAGTATTCACAAACCATTATCTTCTACCCTGACCATTTGTGACTCGTGTTATGAGTTGTCAGAGTTTACCACACTTAGTCACATTATTTGGTCATCGTCAGTGACATAAACCTACTTTTATTGGTCATCGTGCATGGTCTCCACACCGTGCCACAACGTATTGAAGCCCCTTGTGCTTGCTATGTGATACTTGGTGTTCCCAAACCATTGTTTCCCCCTCTGACCATTTGTGACTCGTATTATGAGTATTCAACGTTTACCACACACCACGGATTTCTTTGGTCAAAGGCAGTACATATGCCTACTTTGGTCGGTCATTGTGCATGGTAGCCACACCGTGCTACTACTGACTGAAGGTCGTTGTACTTGGTAGTTGGCATCTATTATTCCCAACTCATTGTTTCCCCATCTGACAAATCGTTACCCATATTATGGGTTGTCAACGTTGACCACACATAGTAAAATTATTTGGTCATGGTATGTGGCACATGCCTAATCTGGTTGGTCATTGTGCATGGTAGCCACACTGTTCCACTACTTGTTGAAAGGCTTTGCACTTGCTAGTCCATAAATAGCAATAGGTTTCTCCCTGTGACACCAGGTCGGTTTTTGTTGATTTGTTACGCATAGGTGCCTTCACTGGAATACTCCCTCCCACCCCCCCCTAGAGGGATGTTCTGTGGACGACCTGGAGGACAGATTTGCGAACGCATTATGACACCCCCTACCCCTCTATGGCTTAGGCTTGAAGGTAGAATTGAGGTATCACAACACGGCCGCCCCCCCCAGGTCGCGAGCCTATTCTATATTGCGCGTACGAGGATTCAAACGTAGGACCTATCGCTCGATAATCTAGCTCTATAAGCACTACGCCAACTCGCACGGTGTCCAAGTGACATTATAAGGGTTCCTATGGGTAAAGGGCATGAAACAAGGGGGTGTAAGATTAGAGGGTAGTTTTCAAATTTATGAATGATACCAAAGTTATTTTATTCATTAGAAATTGACGTCGACGGAATTTCAAATTTTGCAACTTTGAGCTTGAATAACCTATCAACCATTGCTCCGATTGACCAGCCGTAAGAAGAAGAGTTGACAACACACAGTGGAACCCTTATTATGATATTCAGTGACACAATAATGCTTTGGTTGGTCATTGTGCATGGTAGTCACACCGTGCCACCACTTATTGAAGGTCTTTGTACTTGCTAGTCGATACCAAGTTATCCCAACCCATTGTTTCCCCCTCTGCCTATTTTTTACTTGTATTATGAGTTGTGAATGTTTACCACACACACGAAACGTCTTTGGTCATGAGCAGTGAAGTATGCCTACTTGGGTAGGTCATTGTGCACGGTAGCCACACCGTGCCAATACATACAAAAGATATTTATACTTGCTAGAAGATACATAGCGTTTTGACACAAATGTTTCCCCCATCTGACCATTTGTGACTCGTATTATGAGTTGTCAACCTTCTTGTCAACGTCAATCCACACATCGGATTTCTTTGGTCAAAGGTAGTACATGTGCCTACTTTGGTCGGTCATTGTGCATGGTAGCCACACCGTGCTACTACTGACTGAAGGTCGATGTACTTGGTAGTTGAGAACCAATATTTGCATAGCATTGTTTCCTCTCCTGACCGTTTGTGACTCCTGTTATGGTTGGTCAACGTTGACCACCCATATTGAAATTCTCTGGTCATGATCAGTGACATATGCCTAGTTTGGTTGTTTGGTGTGCATATTAGTCACACCGTGCCACTACGTATTGAAGTTCTTTGTCATTTCTAGTCGATACATAGGCTTTCGAACCCATTGTCTCTCCCTCTGACCATTTGTGACTCGTGTTATGAGTTGTCAATGTTGACCACACAAAATGGACTTATTCTGTCGTAGTCAGTGATGTCTGCATCCTTTGGTTGGTCACCGTGTACGCTAGCCATACCGTGCCACTGCTTGTTGAAGGTCTCTGTACATGCTAGTTGATAACTAGTGTTCCCAACCCATTGTTTTCCCCTCTGACCATTTGTGACTCGTGTTATGCGTTTTCAACGTTGACCACATGAAGTGAAATTTGTTGGTCATGGTTAGTGACATATACATACTTTGGTTGGTCATAGTGCATTGAAGCCACATTGTGCCACTACATATTGAAGGTATTTGTAATTGCTAGTCGATAACTAGTATTCACAACCCATGATCTTCCACCCTGACCATTTGTGACTCGTGTTATGAGTTGTCAAAGTTTACCACAGTTAGTGACATTATTTGGTCATGGTCAGTGACATATGCCTACTTTGGTTGGTCATCATGCATGGTCTCCTCACCGCGCCACAGCGTATTGCAGCCCCTTGTGCTTGCTATTTGATACTTGGTGTTCCCAAACCATTGTTTCCCCCTCTGACCATTTGTGACTCGTATATGAGTTGTCAACGTTCACCACACACAGCAGATTTCTTTGGTCAAAGGCTGTACATATGCCTACTTTGGTCGGTCATTGTGCATGGTAGCCACACCATGCCACTACTGACTGAAGGTCGTTGTACTTGGTAGTTGAGAACCGATATTCCCATAGCATTGTTTCCTCTCCTGACCGTTTGTGACTTGTGTTATGGTTGGTCAACGTTGACCACCCATATTGAAATTCTCTGGTCATGATCAGTGACATATGCCTAGTTTGGTTGTTTGGTGTGCATATTAGCCACACCGTGCCACTACGTATTGAAGTTCTTTGTCCTTTCTAGTCAATACATAGGCTTCCCAAACCATTGTCTCTCCCTCTGACCATTTGTGACTCGTGTTATGAGTTGTCAATGTTGACCACACATAGTGGACTTATTCGGTCGTAGTCAGTGACGTATGCATCCTTTGGTTGGTCACTGTGCACGCTAGCCATACCGTGCCACTGCTTGTTGAAGGTCTTTGTACTTGCTAGTTGATAACTAGTGTTCCCAACCCATTGTTTTCCCCTCTGACCATTTGTGACTCGTGTTATGCGTTTTCAACGTTGACCACATGAAGTGAAATT
>SZWC01000362.1:362450-372950 GCA_023375785.1 Penium margaritaceum
GTGTTATGGTTGGTCAACGTTGACCACCCATATTGAAATTCTCTGGTCATGATCAGTGACATATGCCTAGTTTGGTTGTTTGGTGTGCATATTAGCCACACCGTGCCACTACGTATTGAAGTTCTTTGTCCTTTCTAGTCAATACATAGGCTTCCCAAACCATTGTCTCTCCCTCAGACCATTTGTGACTCGTGTTATGAGTTGTCAATGTTGACCACACATAGTGGACTTATTCGGTCGTAGTCAGTGACGTATGCATCCTTTGGTTGGTCACTGTGCACGCTAGCCATACCGTGCCACTGCTTGTTGAAGGTCTTTGTACTTGCTAGTTGACAACTAGTGTTCCCAACCCATTGTTTTCCACTCTGACCATTTGTGACTCGTGTTATGCGTTTTCAAGGTTGACCACACACTGTGGAATCCTTTTGGTCATGGTTAGTGACATATGCATACTTTGGTTGGTCACTGTGCATTGAAGCCACATTGTGCCACTACATATTGAAGGTATTTGTACTTGCTAGTCGATAACTAGTATTCACAAACCACTATCATCTACCCTGACCATTTGTGACTCGTGTTATGAGTTGTCAGAGTTTACCACACTTAGTGACATTATTTGGTCATCGTCAGTGACATATGCCTACTTTGGTTGGTCATTGTGCATGGTCTCCACACTGTGCCACAACGTATTGAATCCCCTTGTGCTTGCTATGTGATATTTGGTGTTCCCAAACCATTGTTTCCCCCTCTGACCATTTGTGACTCATATTGTGAGTTGTCAACGTTGACCACACACCGCGGATTTCTTTGGTCAAAGGCAGTACATATGCCTACTTTGGTCGGTCGTTGTGCATGGTAGCCACACCGTGCTACTACTGACTGAAGGTCGTTGTACTTGGTAGTTGGCATCTAGTATTCCCAACTCATTGTTTCCCCATCTGACAAATCGTTACCCATATTATGGGTTGTCAACGTTGAACGCACATAGTAAAATTATTTGGTCATGGTAAGTGGGACATGCCTAATCTGGTTGGTCATTGTGCATGCTAGCCACACCGTTCCACTACTTGTTGAAAGGCTTTGCACTTGCTAGTCCATAAATAGCAAAAGGTTTCTCTCTGTGACACCAGGTCGGTTTTTTTGAATTTGTTACTCGTAGGTGCCTTCACTGGAATACTCCCTCCCACCCCCCTAGATGGATGTTCCGTGGACGACCTGGAGGACAGATTTGCGAACGCATTATGACACCCCCCTACCCCTCTACGGCTTACGCTTGAAGGTAGAGTTAAGGTATCACAACACGGCCGCCCCCCCCCCCCCCCCCCCCCCCCCCCCCCCCCNACCTGGAGGACAGATTTGCGAACGCATTATGACACCCCCCTACCCCTCTACGGCTTACGCTTGAAGGTAGAGTTAAGGTATCACAACACGGCCGCCCCCCCCCCCCTCCCCCCCCAGGTTGCGAGCCTATTCTATATTGCGCGTACGAGGATTCAAACGTAGGACCTATTGCTCAAGAATCTAGCTCTATAAGCACTAAGCCAACTCGCACGGTGTTCATACGGTGTCCAAGTGACATTATAAGGGTTCCCATGGGTAAAGGGCATAAAATAAGGGGGTGTAAGATAAGAGGGTAGTTTTCAAAATTATGAATGATAACAAAGTTAGTATATACATAAAAAATTGACGTAGACGGAATTTCAAATTTTGCAACTTTGAGCTAGAATAACCTCTCAACCATTGCTCCGATTGACCAGCCGTAAGAAGGAAAGTCGACAACACACAGTGAAACTCTGTTTATGATATTCAGTGACACAAGAATGCTTTGGTTGGTCATTGTGCAGGTAGCCACACCATGCCACCACTTATCGAAGGTCTTTGTACTTGCTAGTCGATACCAAGTATTCCCAGACCATTGTTTCTCCCTCTGCCCATTTTTTACTTGTATTATGAGTTGTGAATGTTGACCACACACACAAAACTTCTTTTATCATGAGGAGTGATGTATGCCTACTTGGGTAGGTCATTGTGCACGGTAGCCACGCCGTGCCAATACATACGAAAGATATTTGTACTTGCTATAAGAAACATGGCGTTTTGAAACCATTGTTTCCACCATCTGACCATTTGTGACTCGTATTATGAGTTGTCAATGTTATTGTCAATGTCAATCCACACAGCGGATTTCTTTGGTCAAAGGTAGTACATGTGCCTACTTTGGTCGGTCATTGTGCATGGTAGCCACACCGTGCTACTACTGACTGAAGGTCGTTGTACTTTGTAGTTGAGAACCAATATTTGCATAGCATTGTTTCCTCTCCTGACCGTTTGTGACTCGTGTTATGGTTGGTCAACGTTGACCATCTATATTGAAATTCTCTCGTCATGATCAGTGACATATGCCTAGTTTGGTTGTTTGGTGTGCATATTAGCCACACCGTGCCACTACGTATTGAAGTTCTTTGTCCTTTCTAGTCGATACATAGGCTTCCGAAACCATTGTCTCTCCCTCTGACCATTTGTGACTCGTGTTATGAGTTGTCAATGTTGACCACACATAGTGGACTTCTTCGGTCGTATTCAGTGACGTATGCATCCTTTGGTTGGTAATTGTGCATGCTAGCCACACCGTGCCACTACTTGTTGAAAGTCTTTGGACTTGTTAGTTGATAACTAGTGTTCCCAACCCATTGTTTTCCCCTTTGACCATTTGTGACTCGTGTTATGCGTTTTCAACGTTGACCACATACTGTGAAATTCGATGGTCATGGTTCTTGACATACGCATACTTTGGTTGGTCACTGTGCATTGAAGCCACATTGTGCCACTACATATTGAAGGTATTTGTACTTGTTAGTGGATAACAAGTATTCACTAACCATTATCTTCCACCCTGACCATTAGTGACTCTTGTTATGAGTTGTCAAAGTTTACCACACTTAGTGACTTTATTTGGTCATGGTCAGTGACATATGCCTACTTTGGTTGGTCATCGTGCATGGTCTCCACACCGTGCCACAGCGGATTAAAGCCCTTGTGCTTGCTATTTGATACTTGGTGTTCCCAAACCATGCTTTCCCCCTCTGACCATTTGTGACTCGTATTATGAGTTGTCAACGTTGACCACACACAGTGGATTTCTTTGGTCAAAGGCAGTACATATGCCTACTTTGGTCGGTCATTGTGCATGGTAGCCACACCGTGCTACTACTGACTGAAGGTCGTTGTACTTGGTAGTTGAGAACCAATATTCGCATAGCATTGTTTCCTCTCGTAACCGTTTGTGACTCGTGTTATGAGTTGTCAACGTTGACCACACACAGTGGATTTCTTTGGTCAAAGGCAGTACATATGCCTACTTTGGTCGGTCATTGTGCATGGTAGCCACACCGTGCTACTACTGACTGAAGGTCGTTGTACTTGGTGATTGAGAACCAATATTCGCATAGCATTGTTTCCTCTCGTAACCGTTTGTGACTCGTGTTATGGCTGGTCAGCGTTGACCACCCATATTGAAATTCTCTGGTCATGATCAGTGACATATGCCAAGTTTGGTTGTTTGGTGTGCATAATAGCCACACCGTGCCACTACGTATTGAAGTGTTTTGTCCTTTCTAGTCGATACATAGGCTTCCCAAACTATTGTCTCTCCCTCTGACCATATGTGACTCGTGTTACGAGTTGTCAATGTTGACCACACATAGTGGACTTCTTCGGTCGTATTCAGTGATGTATGCATCCTTTGGTTGGTCATTGTGCAGGCTAGCCATACCGTGCCACTACTTGTTGAAGTTCTTTGGACTTGCTAGTTGATAACTAGTATTCTCAACCCATTGGTTTCCCCTCTGACAATTTGTGACTCGTGTTATGCGTTTTCAGCATTGCCCACATGAAGTGAATTTTGTTGGTCATGGTTAGTGACATATGCATACTTTGGTTGGTCACTATACATTGAAGCCACATTGTGCCACTACATATTGAAGGTATTTGTACTTACTAGTCGATAACTAGTGTTCACAGACCATTATCATCCACCCTGACCATTTGTGACTCGTGTTATGAGTTGTCAAAGTTTACCACGCTTAGTGACATTATTTTGTCATGGTCAGTGACATATGCCCACTTTGGTTGGTCATCGTGTATGGTCTCCACACCATGCCACAGCGTATTGAAGCCCCTTGTGCTTGCTATGTGATACTTGGTGTTCCCAACCCATTCTTTCCCCCTCTCACCATTTGTGACTCGTGTTATGAGTTGTCAACGTTGACCACACACAGTGGATTTTTTTGGTCAAAGGCAGTACATATGCCCTTTTTGGTCGGTCATTGTGCATGGTAGCCACACCGTGCTACTACTGAATGAAGGTGGTTGTACTTTGTAGTTGAGACCCGATATTTCCATAGCATTGTTTCATCTCTTGACCGTCTGTGACTCTTGTTATGGTTGGTCAACGTTGACCACCCATATTGAAATTCTCTGGACATCATCTGACATATGCCTAGACTGGTTGTTTGGTGTACATATTAGCCACACCGTGCCAGTGCGTATTGAAGTTCGTTGTCCTTTCTAGTCAATACATAGGCTTCTTAAACCATTGTCTCTCCCTCTCACCATTTGTGACTCGTGTTACGAGCTGTCAATGTTGACCACACATAGTGGACGTATTTGGTCATAGTCAGTGACGTATGCATCCTTTGGTTGGTCACTGTGCACGCTAGCCATACCGTGCCACTGCTTGTTGAAGGTCTTTGTACTTGCTAGTTGATAACTTGTGTTCCCAACCCATTGTTTTCCCCTTTGACCATTTGTGACTCATGTTATGCGTTTTCAACGTTGATCACATGAAGTGAAACTTGTTGGTCATGGTTAGTTACATATGCATACTTTGGTTGGTCACAATGTAGTGAAGCCACGTTGTGCCACTACATATTGAAGGTATTTGTACTTGCTAGTCGATATCTAGTATTCACAAACCATTATCTTCCACCCTGACAATTTGTTACTCGTGTTATGAGTTTTCAAGGTTTACCACACTTAGTGACATTATATGGTCATGGTCAGTGACATATGCCTACGTTGGTTGGTCATCGTGCATGGTCTCCTCACCGTGCCACAGCGTATTGCAGCCCCTTGTGCTTGCTATTTGATACTTGGTGTTCCCAAACCTTTGTTTCCCCCTTCTGACCATTTGTGACTCGTATATGAGTTGTCAACATTGACAACACACAGCAGATTTCTTTTGTCAAGGGCATTATATACACCTACTTTGGTCGTTCATTGTGCATGGTAGCCACTCCATGCTACTACTGACTGAAGGTCGTTGTACTTGGTAGTTGAGAACCGATATTCCCATAGCATTGTTTCCTCTCCTGACCGTTTGTAACGCGTGTTATGGTTGGTCAACGTTGACCACCCATATTGAAATTCTCTGGTCATGATCAGTGACATATGCCTAATTTGGTTGTTTGGTGTGCATATTCGGCACACCGTGCCACTACGTATTGAAGTTCTTTGTCCTTTCTAGTCAATACATAAGCTTCTTAAACCATTATCTCTCCCTCTGACCATTGTAGACTCTTGTTATGAGTTGTCAATGTTGACCACACATAGTGGACTTATTCGGTCGTAGTCAGTGATGTATGCATCCTTTGGTTGGTCATTGTGTACGCTAGCAATACCGTGCCACTGCTTGTTGAAGGTCTTTGTACTTGCTAGTTGATAACTAGTGTTTCCAACCCATTGTTTTCCCCTCTGACAATTTGTGACTCGTGTTATACGTTTTCCACTTTGACCACACACTGTGAAATTCTTTTTGGTCATGGGTAGTGATATATGCATACTTTGGTTGGTCATTTTGCATTCAAGCCACATTGTGCCGCTACATATTGAAGGCAGTTGTACTTGTTAGTCGATAACTAGTATTCACAAACCATTACCTTCCACCCTGACCATTTGTGACCCGTGTTATGAGTTGTCAAAGTTTACCACACTTAGTGATTTGATATGGTCATGGTCAGTGACGTATGCCTAATTTGGTTGGTCATCGTGCATGGTCTCCACACCGTGCCACAACGTACTAAAGCCCCTTGTGCTTGCTATGTGATACTTGGTGTTCCCAAACCATTGTTTCCCCCTGTGACCATTTGTGACTCGTATTATGAGTTGTCAGCGTTGACCACACACCGCGGATTTCTTTGGTCAAAGGCAGTATATATGCCTACTCTGGTTGGTCATTGTACATGGTAGCCACACCGTGCTACTACTTACCGAAGGTCGTTGAACTTGGTAGTTGAGAACCGATATTCCCATAGCATTGTTTCATCTCCTGACCGTTTGTGACTCGTGTTATGGTTGGTCAACGTTGATGACCCATATTGAAATTCTCCGGCCATGATCAGTGACATATGCATAGTTTGGTTGTTTGGTGTGCATATTAGCCACACCGTGCCACTACCTATTGAAGTTATTTGTGCTTTCTAGTCAATACATGGGCTTCTCAAACCATTGTCTCTCCCTCTGACCATTTGTGACTCGTGTCATGAGTTGTCAACGTTGACCACACATAGTGGACTTCTTCGGTCGTATTCAGTGACGTATGCATCCTTTGGTTGGTCATTGTGCAGGCTAGCCATACCGTGCCACTACTTGTTGAAAGTCTTTGGACTTGCTAGTTGATAACTAGTTTTCCCAACCCATAGTTTTCCCCTCTGATCATTTGTGACTCGTGTTATGCGTTTTCAACGTTGACCACATGAAGTGAATTTTGTTGGTCATGGTTCGTGACACATGCATACTTTGGTTGGTCACTGTGCATTGAAGCCACATTGTGCCACTACATATTGAAGGTATTTGTACTTGCTAGTCGATAACTAGTATTCACAAACCATTATCTTCCACCCTGACCATTTGTGACTCGTGTTATGCGTTTTCAACGTTGACCACATGAAGTGAATTTTGTTGGTCATGGTTCGTGACACATACATACTTTGGTTGGTCACTGTCCATTGAAGCCACATTGTGCCACTACATATTGAAGGTATTTGTACTTGCTAGTCGATAACTAGTATTCACAAACCATTATCTTCCACCCTGACCATTTGTGACTCGTGTTATGAGTTGTCAAAGTTTACCACGCTTAGTGACATTATTTTGTCATGGTCAGTGATGTATGCCTACTTTGGTTGGTCATCGTGCATGGTCTCCACACCGTGCCACAGCGTATTGAAGCCCCTTGTTCTTGCTATTTGATACTTGGTGTTCCCAAACCATTCTTTCCCCCTCTGACCATTTGTGACTTGTATTATGAGTTGTCAACGGTGACCATTCACAGCGGATTTCTTTGGTCAAAGGCAGTACATATGCCTATTTTGGTCGATCATTGTGCATGGTAGCCACACCGTGTTACTACTGACTGAAGGTCGTTGTACTTGGTAGTTGAGAACCGATATTTCCATATCATTGTTTCATCTCATGCCCGTTTGTGACTCGTGTTATGTCTGGTCAACGTTGACCACCCATATTGAAATTCCCTGGTCATGATCAGTGACATATGCCTAGTCTGGTTGTTTGGTGTGCATATTAGCCACACGGTGCCACTACGTATTGAAGTTTTTTCTCCTTTCTAGTCAATACATAGGCTTCTTAAACAATTGTCTCTCCCTTTGACCATTTGTGACTTGTGTTACAAGTTGTCAATGTTGACCACACATAGTGGACTTATTCGGTCGTAGTCAGTGACGTATGCATCCTTTGGTTGGTCACTGTGCACGCTAGCCATACCGTGCCACTGCTTGTTGAGATCTTTGTACTTGCTAGTTGATAACTAGTGTTCCCAAAACCATTGTTTTCCCCTCTGACCATTTGTGACTCATGTTATCCGTTTTCAACGTTGAGCACACACCGTGAAATTCTTTGGGTCATGGTTTGTGACATATGCATACTTGGGTTGGTCACTGTACATTGAAGCCACATTGTGCCACTACGTATTGAAGGTATTTGTACTTGCTAGTCGATAACTAGTATTCACAAACCATTACCTTCCACCCTGACCATTTGTGACCCGTGTTATGAGTTGTCAAAGTTTACCACACTTAGTGACATTATTTGGTCATGGTCAGTGACGTATGCATCCTTTGGTTGGTCACTGTGCACGCTAGCCATACCGTGCCACTGCTTGTTGAGATCTTTGTACTTGCTAGTCGATAACTAGTATTCACAAACCATTACCTTCCACCCTGACCATTTGTGACCCGTGTTATGAGTTGTCAAAGTTTACCACACTTAGTGACATTATTTGGTCATGGTCAGTGACGTATGCCTAATTTGGTTTGTCATCGTGCATGGTCTCCACACCGTGCCACAACGTATTGAAGCCCATTTGTGCTTGCTATGTGATACTTGGTGTTCCCAAACCATTGTTTTCCCCTCTGACCATCTGTGACTCGTATTATGAGTTGTCAGCGTTGACCGCACACAGCGTATTTCTTTGGTCAACGGCAGTACATATGCCTACTTTGGTCAGTCGATGTGCATGGTAGCCACACCGTGCTACTACTGACTGAAGGTTGTTGTACTTGGTAGTTGAGAACCGATATTCCCATGGCATTGTTTCTCCTCCTGACAGTTTGTGACTCGTGTTATGGTTGGTCAACGTTGACGACCCATATTGAAATTCTCTGGTCATGGTCAGTGACATATGCCTAGTTTGGTTGTTTGGTGTGCATATTAGCCACACCGTGCCAATATGTATTGAAGTTCTTTGTCAAATATAGTCAAAACATAGGCTTCCAAAACCATTGCCTCTCCCTCTGACCATTTGTGACTCGTGTTATGAGTTCTCAATGTTGACCACACATAGTGGACTTATTCGGTCGTATTCAGTGACATATGCATTCTTTGGTTGGTCACTGTGCACGCTAGCCATACCGTGCCACTGCTTGTTGAAGGTATTTGTACTTGCTAGCTGATAACTAGTGTTCCCAACCCATTGTTTTCCCCTCTGACTATCTGTGACTCGTGTTATGCGTTTTCAACGTTGACCACATGAAGTGAAATTTGTTGCTCATGGTTAGTGACAAATACATGCTTTGGTTGGTCACTGTGCATTGAAGCCACATTGTGCCACTACATATTGAAGGTGTTTGTACTTGCTAGTCGATAACTAGTATTCACAAACCATTATCTTCCACCCTGGCCATTTGTGACTCGTGTTATGAGTTGTCAAAGTTTACCACACATAGTGACATTATTTGGTCATGGTCAGTGACATATGCCTACTTTGGTTGGACATTGTGCATTGTCTCCTCACCGTGCCACAGCGTATTGCAGCCCCTTGTGCTTGCTATTTGATACTTGGTGTTCCCAAACCATTGTTTCCCCCTCTGACCATTTGTGACTCGTATATGAGTTGTCAAAGTTGACCACACACAGCAGATTTCTTTGGTCAAAGGCAGTACATATGCCTAATTTGGTCGGTCATTGTGCATGGTAGCCACACCATGCTACTACTGACCGAAGGTCGTTGTCCTTTCTAGTCAATACATAGGCTTCTTAATTATTGTCTCTCCCTCTGACCATTTGTGACTCGTGTTATGAGTTGTCAATGTTGACAACACATAGTGGACTTATTCGGTCGTAGTCAGTGACGTATGCATCCTTTGGCTGGTCACTGTGCACGCTAGCCATACCGTGCCACTGCTTGTTGAAGGTCTTTGTACTTGCTAGTTGATAACTAGTGTTCCCAACCCATTGTTTTCCCCTCTGACCATTTGTGACTCGTGTTATGCGTTTTCAACGTTAAACACACACTGTGAAATTCTTTTGGTCATGGTTTGTGACATATGCATACTTTGGTTGGTCACTGTGCATTGAAGCCACATTGTGCCACTACATATTGAAGGTATTTGTACTTGCTAGTCGATAACTAGTTTTCACAAACCATTACCTTCTACCCTGACCATTTGTGACCCGTGTTATGAGTTGTCAAAGTTTACCACACTTAGTGACATTATTTGGTCATGGTCAGTGACATATGCCTGCTTTGGTTGGTCATCATGCATGGTATCCACACCGTGCCACAACGTATTGAAGCCCCTTGTGCTTTCTATGTGATACTTGGTGTTCCCAACCCATTGTTTCCCCCTCTGGCCATTTGTGACTCATATTGTGAGTTGTCCGCGTTGACCACACACAGCGGATTTCTTTGGTCAAAGGCAGTACGTATTGCTACTTTGGCCGGTCATTGTGCATGGTAGCCACACCGTGCTACTACTGACTGAAGGTTGTTGTACTTGGTAGTTGGCATCTAGTATTCCCAACCCATTGTTTCCCCATCTGACAAATCGTTACCCATATTATGGGTTGTCAACGTTGACCACACATAGTAAAATTATTCGGTCATGGTAAGTGGCACATGCCTAATCTGGTTGGTCATTGTGCATGGTAGCCACACCGTTCCACTACTTGTTGAAAGGCTTTGCACTTGCTAGTCCATAAATAGCA
>SZWC01000362.1:387330-423927 GCA_023375785.1 Penium margaritaceum
TCAGGGTTGTCCCTGTGACGGGGCTGGGCCGCGGTGAGGCCGCAGGCGCTGCTGGTGTAGCTGTTACTGGTGTTGGGGGTGTTCCTGCCACAGGGTTGAGTCGGGACGCGCCTTCTGCGGCCGCGTGTGGTATTCTCGTTGTGGGCCCCGTCCGTGGTATGGCTGCTGGTGGTGTCGGCGTCCGTGTTGATTGGTGTCCTGTGTTCGTGTTGAGAGCAGGGCGACGCAGCTGACGTCGGGAAGGTTCACCCCCCGCGACAAAGGCGCAGACCCCGTGCCTTGCCGGCGGGCCATGTCGTGGGTGCCGCGAATGGGAGCCGAGCTGCGCGTGACCCGGCGAGTGTGTCGAGCACCAGTAGGATCTGGGTCGGAGGTGAGAAGAGGCGGGCAGAGGGCGGGTCGAGGCGAGGTGAAGAGTGGAGTAAAGGAACGAGTACCGGAACTGGAAATGAGGCTGAGGATGCCGGCACCGAGCAATATATCCGCTTGGTGCGGCGCGAGCCAGTCCGCCGCAAGGAGCATGTCATAGGTGCGGATATCGCACACCTGCACGGTTTGCGGTGCATGCACATTGGCAACCTGGATGGGGAGATCCACAATCTGCCCGATGGGTGCATCGATGGCACCGGTGGAAATGGAGAAGTGGAGCCGAGTGGGCATCATAAAATGGGGTAAGCGCAGGGTGCGGACTATCCGCAGCGCGATGGTGGTGTGGGTGGCGCCGGTATCCACGACTGCCACGAACTTCCGACCACATATCCATACATGGCACCATGCCACGTGGACTGTTGCAGGTGATGGCGGACCGGGGATTAGCGGAGCAGGAGCCCACGTGCATGGCGCGCTGCAGACCTCCTCCCGGACGCGGGAGTGGGTTGTGAGGATTGCATGAGCAACCATGCGGACGCCGGGAGCGCGGGTGCAGGAGAGGTGGATGCCGACCGGAGTGAGGGATGGATTCGAGGAGGAGAAGAGGGCTTGGATGCGGTGCGCTGAGTCCGGTGAATGAAGGAGGAAGTCCACCAGGGAGAGGGGATGACGTGTATCGAGAAGTGGGGAGGCAGAGGGTGGCGGCACAGGGGCAGTGCCGACCAACACAGCGGAGGGGGTCCGCTGGGACCGAGGGAGGGAAGAGCGAGGGGGAAGGTGTGTCGCTATGTCCTCGAGCGTCCATCCGCGAATGGTGGGATTGTAACGGCGGGCGAGCTGGAGGTCCGCGGGAAGAGCAGGGAGGGTTTCCGCGGTATCAAGGCAATCAGAAATACCCTGCTCAGAGAAAAGCTGGTAGGCAGCCGCGAATTCGTCTTCCGTGAATTCCCGAGCGACACCCTCCCACTGAGGCTCGACATCCGCGGGGACAGGGGGACCTGCATCGGAGGGCTCAGGGGAATCATCATGCGGATCCGCTGGGTGCGGCCAGTCTGCGCGGGGAAGGCGGCTGAGAGCATCGGCGTTGCGGTTGGCCAGGGCTGGCTGATATTTAATCTTCATGTTGTACCCTTGCAGGAGAAGGGCCCACTTGGCCAAGATGCCCTCATGGTTCTGCGTCGTGAGGAGCCACTGTAATGCTTGATGGTCGGTGAGAACAATGAAGGGCTTGCCATTCTTGATGTAGTCGCGAAAGTGCTGGAGAGCCCATAGTACCGCCAAGCACTCGCCCTTCACTGGGGGATAGTTCCGCTCCCCATCAGTGAGGGCGCGGCTGGCATAGGCAATCACTCGCTGGANGCGGAGGCCGAAAGGCATGCGGGTAAAGGCGTAGAGGCCGTCGGGGGTGACAAAGGCCGTTTTGGCCATGGAATCCGGGTGCATTGGGACGGCATGGAAGGCCGCTTTGACGTCCAGTTTGGCAAACCATCCGCGCCCCTGCTGACGTTCTTGAATATCAACAATCAGCGGCATGGGGTAGGCATCTTCTTCTGTGACGCGGTTCAAGTCGCGGAAGTCGACGCAGAAGCGTTTGGAACCATCCGGCTTCCCGACGATCACCAAATTAGCCCGCCAGGGGCTGACGACGGGAACAATCACACCCTGCGCCTTCAATTCCGCTAGGCCCTCATTGATAATCTGTTCCTGATCCGGGAGAATCCGGCGGACTTTCTGCTTGATGGCGGTCGCCGTGCCCGTGTTGATGACATGGGATGCCTTGACAGCACCCAGGTCTGTCACGGAACCAGCAAAGATGTCAGCAAATGAATCAAGTAGGTCCCTGAAGTCCTGCTTCTGGGCGGCGGAGAGGCGGGGGTGCAGGATGTGATCCCATCGTGGGGGTGGGGGCGGCAGCTGCTCGCGGATAGGGTAGAAGTCATCGTCCTCGTCCAGGGGAAGGCCCTGTCCAAACGCTTGTTCACTCTGGTGCCAGAGTCCCAGAAGGTTCGCCCGCACCCCCGGTTCTACGTTGTCCGCGGAATGTTCACGCCACTCCGCGACAGGCATTTGTTCTGCATCGAGGATAGGCTCTGCTGGGGAACGGGCACGCGCATCTTCCTGCGCCGCATCTGAGAGGGAGAAAGGTGAAGTGTTGGAGACTGGCACCGTTGCGCGGTCCCCCACCGTGATGAGGGCGTACTCTTTCGTGCCCGAGGCGGAGGTGAGTTGCATGACACCAAGGGAGAACAGGAGATTGCCCTGGCGCGGAAGAAGATAGTCCATGCCCAGGAGGACGTCGTAGGTCCGAGCCTGTGTCACTTGGACATCCATCGGTTCGTGCAGAGTACCCACCTGCAAGGGTAATCCCAACACTTCACCATCTCCGTAATCCATGCCGCCTGCGGAGTTGCTGAACAGTCGTCGTGTCGTGAGGATGCGGTCCGCCCACTCAACGAGGCAGAGGACACGGATAGCCACAGTGGTATGGGTAGCCCCGGTGTCGATGATGGCCAGGAACTTACGACCACAGATCCAGACTACGCAACAGGCCACCTCATAATGGCGGTCACCGTGGCGTGGTGGTTCCAGAGGCTGTGGTGCCCAGCCCCAATCCATCTCCTCTGTGGTTAGCGCAGGAGGGGCCTCTGCTACCATCCGCCGGGTGTTCTGGGTGCCGTTGGGCGGAGTGGTGCAGGCGAGGGAGATACCGACGGTCTGGAGGCGATGATTATCTCGGTTGAATTCCTCTCGGAGCCGCGGAGCCAGTTCGGGATGGAGTCGGAGGAAGTCGAAGAAGTTGACGGAGGCGATAGGGGTAGTGAAGAGTTTGTCCACAGGATCCGCGGAATCAGCTGTAAGTGTGGAGGTGGGATAAGGTGTAGGTGCGGCAGTCGCGACGGCTGGGTATGCCGGAGGCGTGGGGTTCGTGGAGCGGCGCTTGTCCGTTTGGCGCACAGAACGGGCGGCGACGGCCTCCTACAGCCGGGCTTCAGCGGCTTCCGCTCGTCGCCGCAGGTCCTCCTGGAGCTTTGCGGCCTCCTGCAGATCCCATCCACGGAGCTGAACTTGACGGGCTCGCGTGATGAGTTCAGTCTCCTCAGGCGTTGGTGCCATTTCAGTAGTCTCATCCTCTGCCATAGGTAACCCCAGCTTCACATTGCGAGCGCCGGCCACAGGGTTCGGTGGCGGGTTTGGCAAGATACCTTGACCCGTTGTCTGAGTCGCGGAGGCTTGCCCAGTGGGGGGTGGAAGCGGTGGCTGCAGCTGCTGCTGTTGCTGCCGCTGATGCTGCTGTTGCTGGCCCGTCCATGCCTGGTTGTAGTATTGCTGCCATTGCTGGGCCATGGGATCCTGAGAAGCTGGCTCAGGGCGCGGAGCCATTTGTCGCTTGCGAGGACAGTCCCGAGCAATGTGTTCCAGGCTCTGGCAGGTGTAGCAAGCTTTCGGCTTCGGCTGAGGCAGAACGTGTGAAGATGAGGGTGCAGGGGTGTCCCCGCCTTGGTATTGTCTGGTTGACCGTTGTCGGGTGAAGATGGCTGTAGCGTCCCGTACCGCGTCTTGAAGGGACAGATATCGTTCAGCGATCATGAGGCTGCTAATCTCATCCGGAAGTGCGCGGATGAGGTTCTGCAGCAGGACCCACAGCGACAATCCTTCTCCCTGCGGATTCTTGGCCACCGAAGCCCAGGTCAAGAACTGATCCAAGAACCTGCGGATATCATCCTCCTTGCGCATGACCTCCTTTTCAATCTTCCGCAGTGCTTCCTCCTTGGTCAGATGTTTGAAGCGTTCGATGAGTGCATTGCCAAACTCTTCGAAAGACGGGAAGGGTGCACGTGCATTGTACCAATCCGCTGCGGCGCCTTGAAGGTGCAATTCTGCGGTGGCGAGGCAAAGATCAGGCGGAATTCGGTCGATGCTGGTATAAAGGGTGATCTGCTTGAGCCAGACCCAGGGGTCTTCCTCCGGAGTGCCTTTGAAGGAGTCCAGCCGGGGAATATTGGCTGGCTCAGAGCGGATGTACTGCAGCTGCGGGATAGTGCTGCGGTTAGTCGTCAATGCAGTCACAGCATGTGGGGTGGGTATGGTTGCAGTAGGGGCCGCGGAGTATCCAGTTAGAGGGATCGACATCTGAGGTTGCCCCGCGGGCGTATGAAGGTTTGCTTGTGTGGGTGGGAGAGGCATGTACCAGGAAGAGGGAGTGGGTGCTGAGGCTGTGTAGGGAGTGGAGAAGAATGCCGTCCCAAGCGGCAGAGTCTGGGTTCCCTGTATCGATAGCGTCGCTGCCTGGGGCACCCAGTATGTTTGAGTGGTTGGGACTGCAGCCGCGGAATGGATAGGAACCACTGGTCCTGTGTTGGTAGTCACGTGCGGAGTCCCCTGAGGCTGGTGCGAGGTCAAATACAGATGGTTCTGTGCAGTGGGCTGTGACAAGGGCATCAAGATCTGAGGGGTTGCTCCGATTGGCGTGGGTCCCGCAAGCTGCTGATGGGGAATCTGCTGATAGGCGGTCATGGGTGGTTGCGGTAGCAAATTGGTCATCGTCATCGGCGGCATCGTTCCCATTGGTGTTGGGCCCGCCTGCTGCTGAGTCTGGGCTGCCCACAGGGGTGGCGTGACCGTGGGAGGCTGCGTCATGGAAATCGGCTGGGCTCCGCCTCCGAACGTCTGCGGCAGTGGAGGCTGGCCCATGTTTCCCTGATGGGTTGTATTTCCTCCAGGCGGGGCCATCTGTTGTGTGTGCTGCGTGCTTGCGGAAGGCCTCGTCGCCATCCCTGCTTGCATCATCAGCTGCTGTGGTGGATGGGCCAGCTGTTGTAATCCCGCCACAGGCACGTGTGGCATAGTTCTGGTTGGCATGGTATTGACCATCACCTGCTGTTGTGGTGGTGTATTTGGTGTAGGGTGCGCCGCGGTAGGCAGGGTGCCCAGGCTTGACTGTGGCATCGTCACTTGCAGTGCGGGTAGCGGTGGCGCTGCCCCTACTTGTTGGCCTCCCATGTGTTGCTGCAGTGAGCACCTCGTCAGCTGCGGCACTCCAGCCGTCTGTAGTTGTGCAGCCACCCCTGCCGCGGTCATTCCCATGGCCAGAGGCATCTGGCTCACGGGAAGCTAGTTTTTTGGTGGCTGCGCAGCTCCCGACGCTTGCGCGGACATAGGCATTCCCATCTGTATGGTTCCTGTGGGTTGCGTCGATGTGACCATCTGCTGCTGTGGCCCAGGTCCAGATAGTTCCGCGGCAGGGATGCCCTGGGTTTCCCCGGGCAACTGCAGTGGAGGCTCCACATCTTGTGGCATCCCAAAGGCAGGGGCTGATGGTCCCACCTGCTGCAGTTGCGCGGAGATCTGCTGTTCGTCCGATGTTGGTGCCTCGAGGATCCCTGAATCCTCGGGGCTCAACGGCAAGGGTTGCGGATGGGTCAGGAGCGCGGGCTGCGATTCCATTCCGCCAGTGATCTGCTGCTGCCTGCCACGGCGCTGGTACACCAGTCCGCGATAAGCTTCGAGCTCTCCACCACCAGAGGATTCCTCCAGTGAAGGTGGTCTGGCGGAGAACCACTGCGCCCCAGGTGACACATTCTGGCGCCCCTCCAGTCCCTGTTGACGCGGGGCTGATCCATGGCTGTTGGTCCCGCGGATGGTTTCCACCTCCGCGTGATCGCCCAGCGCATCCATGATTCGGCGCCAGTGCAACTGCTCCAACCAGTCGGTGACTCGCCGGTGCTGGATGAGCAGGTCGGGGCCTAGTGAGGAGCTGACTGGTGTGCGGGACAGCGCCGGCGAGGCGTCCCTGCTCCCCGCGTAGGTTGCGGCCTGGCGTGGCAAGAAGCACCGCGCTGATGGCTGCTGCTGCCGTCGCCCGGTATCCTGATGCACAAAGCTGGCCGCCGACATCAACGACTGATCTGAAGGTCACGTGTAGTTCTGCTTGTCAAAGAGCAAAGAACTGTCCACGCTCACCGCACCATGACACTGACGCCCCCAATTTCACCGCGTTTTTCAATTTCTTCCGCGGACGGTTGCGCTCCGCGCTAGCTCCGCGGAGCAGGCACTTCACCGTTATAACTTGTTCTTAGACACCTCAACGCCTACCCACCAGTTTCCCACCGAGGGCTGTTCCGCGGAATGCAAGCCTGGACCTCCGCGTAGGCACCTCACCGATGCGTAATGCTCCGCGGCCCACTTCTTCCCACACGGGAGTCCACCACCCTGTGGCGTCCGACTCCTTTCCGCGGAACCCTGTTCCGCAGACGTGTGTNGTGCTACTGCTAGTGAAGCCCTTTTCTACTCGGGACTCCGCGCGGCGTGTCTACACGCCGGCGGTCTCATCCCTTTCGTACCATTCTTCTTCCTTCTCCCTGGACTCCACGCGGTGCGACTACGCACCTCGGGTCACACACACACTGCTTGTCCTCTGTAAGCTATTTTCTTCATCCGCGGCTCGCGCACGCGGTTCGTCGTGTTCTTCCTTGAACCTTCGTTCTTCGCGGTGCGTCCCCCTAAACTTCTCCGTGATTGATGCTGGGTTCCCGATGCTGATTGGTCGCTCCTCCCGCGATTTCTCGGTTCCTCCGCTGTCCAGTCTGTACGCCCTGTCAGTGACCGCGGATCCTTCCGTGGCTTGCCCCTGTTCTCTTTGCACCGCTGGTCTTCCCGCCTTCTCGTCCCGCCTTCCCCTAGGTGTCTGGTTAGAGAGTCCGCCGCAGACTAGTTGTGTTCGTCCGCGGCGGCCTACCTGTGGTCATTCCAATCCCTGCCCTTCTTGATTCCGCGCCATCCTTTCGCTCAACCGCGTCCGCGGGAGCCAGCATCCCTGCGCGGATCTGAGGCGGCACCAACTTATTCTTCCGCGGGGAATCTCTGCTGCGGAGCTGCGGTGGAATGGCGCGTGACAGACCTTCAATCAGTAGTAGCACCGTGTGGCTACCATGCACAATGAATGACCAAAGTACGCATATGTACTGCCTTTGACCAAAGAATTTCTCTGTGTGTGGTCAACGTTGACAACTCGTAACACGAGTCACAAAGGGTCAGAGGTGGAAACAATGATTTACGAACACCAGGTATAAACTAGCAAGTACAGTGACCTTCAATAAGTTGTGGCACAATGTGGATACCATGCACGATGACCAACCAAAGTAGGTGTACGTCACTGACCATGACCAAAGAATGTCACTATGTGTGGTAAACTTTGACAACTCATAACACGAGTCACAGATGGTCAGAGTGGAAGATATAGTTTGTGAATACTAGTTATCGACTAGCAAGTACAAATAACTTCAATATGTAGTGGCACCGCGTGGCTTCCATTCACAGTGACCAACCAAAGTATGCATATGTCACTGACAATGACCAACGAATTTCACTTCATGCGGTCAACGCTGACAACTCACAACACGAGTCACAGATAGTCAGAGGGGGGTAACATTGGGTTGGGAACACTAGCTATCAACTAGAAAGCAGGAAGACCTTCAATACGTAGTGACACGGCGTGGTAACCATGTAAAGCGACAAACCAAAGTAGGCATGTGTCACTAGCCATGACCAAAAGAATTTCACAGTGTGTGGTCAACGTTGAAAATTCGTAACACGAGTCACAACTGGTCAGAGGGGGAAACAATGGGTTGGGTTCACTAGTTATCAACTAGCAAGCACAAAGACCTTCAACAAGTAGTGGCACAGCGTGGCTAGCATGCATAGTCACCAACCAAAGGATGCACACGTCACTGACTATGAGCAAAGAGGTCCACTATGTGTGGTCAACATTGACAACTCATAACACGAGTCACAAATGGTCATAGGAAGATACAATGGTTTGGGAGCCCTATGTATCGACTACAAAGGACAAATAATTTCAATACGTAGTGGCACGGTGTGGCTACTATGCACACCAAACAACCAAACTGGGCATATGTCACTGACCATGACCAAATAATTTCAATATGGGTGGTCAACGTTCACCAACCATAGCACGAGTCACAAACAGTCACAGGGGGAAACAATAGTCTGGAAATATCAGTTCTCAACTAGCAAGTACAATGAACTTCAATCAGTAGTAGCACGAGATGGCTACCATGCACGATGACCGACCAAAGTAGGCATATGTAATGCCTTTTACCAAAGAAATCCGTTGTGTGTGGACAACGTTGACAACTCATAATACGGGTCACAAATGGTCAGAGGGGGAAACAATGGGTTGGGACCACCAGGTATCAACTAGCAAGCACAAGGACCTTCAATAAAGAGTGGCACGGTGTGGATACCATGCACGATGTCCAACCAAAGCAGGCACATGTCACTGACCATGACCAAAGAATGTCACTATGTGTGGTAAACTTTGATAACTCATAATACGAGTCACAACTGGTCAGAGTGCAAGATTATGGTTTGTGAATACTAGTTATCGACTAGCAAGTACAAATACCTTCAATATGTAGTGACACAATGTGGCTACAATGCACAGTGACCAACCAAAGCATGCATGTCACTGACAATGACCAAATAATTACACTTCATGTGGTCAATTCTGACAAATCACAACACAAGTCACGGATAGTCAGAGGGGTAACAATGGGTTGGGGAGACTAGCTATCAACTGGAAAGCACAAAACCCTTCAATACGTAGTGACACGGTGTGGTAACCATGTACAGTGACAAACCAAAGTAGGCATATGTCACTAACCATGACCAAAAGATTTTCACAGTGTGTGGTCAACGTTGAAAACTCATAACACGAGTTACAAATGGTCATATGGGGAAACAATGAGCTGAGAACACTAGTTGTCAACTAGCAAGTACAAAGACCTTCAACAAGTATTGGCACGGTGTGGCTAGCGTTCACAGTGACCAACCAAAGAATGCATGCGTCACTGACTATGACCGAATAAGTCCACTATGTGTGGTCAACATTGACAACTCATAACACGAGTTACGAATGGTCAGAGGGAGAGACAATGGTTTTGGAACCATATGTATCGACTAGGAAGGACAGAGAACTTCAATACATGGTGGCACGGTGTTGCTACTATGCACACCAAACAACCAAACTAGGCATATGTCACTGACCATGACCAAAGAATTTCAATATGGGTGGTCAACGTTCACCAACCATAACACGAGTCACAAAGGGTCAGAAGGGGAAACAGTGGTCTGGGAATATCAGTTCTCAAACAGCAAGTACAACGACCTTCAATCAGTAGTAGCACGGTGTGGCTCCCATGCACAATGACCGAACAAAGTAGGCATATGTACTGCCTTTAACCAAAGAAATCTGATGTGTGTGGTCAACGTGGACAACTCATAAAACGAGTCACAATTGGTCAGAGGGGGAACCAATCATTTGGGAACACCAGGTATCAACTAGCAAGCACAAGGACCTTCAAAACATTGTGGCACGTTGTTGATACCATGCACGATGACCAACAAAAGTAGGCATATGTCACTGACCATGACCAAATAATGTCACTATGTGTGGTAAAAATTGACAACTCATAAGACAAGTCACAAATGGTCAGAGTGGAAGATAATGGTTTGTGAATACTAGTTATCAAATAGCAAGTACAAATACCTTCAATATGTAGTGGCACAGTGTGGCTACCATGCACAGTGACGAACCAAAGTATGCATATGTCACTGACCATGACCAAAATATTTCACTTCATGTGGTCAATGTTGACAACTCTCAACACAAGTCACAGATAGTCAGAGGGGGGTAACAATGGTTTGGGAGGACTAGCTATCAACTAGAAAGCACAATGACATTCAATACGCAGTGACATGGTGTGGTAACCATGTACAGTGACAAACCAAACTAGGCATATGTCACTGACCATGACCAACGAATTTTAACATGGGTGGTCAACGGTCACAACCCATAACACAAGCCAAAAATGGTCAGAAGGGGAAACAATGGGTTGGGAACACTAGTTATCAACTAGCAAGTACAAATACCTTCAACAAGTAGTGGCACGGTGTGGCTAGCGTGCAGAGTGACCAGTGTGCAAAGGATGCATACCTCACGGACTATGAACGAAGAAGTCCACTACGTGTGGTCAACATTGACAACTCATTACACGAGTCACAAATGGTCTGAGGGAGAGACAATAGTTTGGGAACCCTAGGTATGAACTAGAAAGGACAACGAACTTCAATACGTAGTGGCACGGTGTGACTACTATGCACACCAAACAACCAAACTATGCATATGTCTCTGACCATGTCCAATGAATTTCAATATGGGTGGTCAACGTTCACCAACCATAGCACGAGTCACAAACGGTCAAAGGGGGAAACAATGGTATGGGAATATCAGTTCTTAACTAGCATGTACAATGACCTTCAATAAGTAATAGCACGGTGTGGCTACCATGCACAATGACCGACCAAAGTAGGCATATGTACTGCCTTTGACCAAAGAAATCCGCAGTGTGTGGTCAAATTTGACAACTCATAATACGAGTCACACATGGTCAGAGGGAGAAACAATGGTTTGGGAACACGAGGTAAAAACTAGCAAGCACAACGAACTTCAATAAGTTCTGGCACGGTGTGGATACCATGCACCATGACCAACCAAAGTAGGCATATGTCACTGACCATGACCAAATAATGTCACTATGTGTGGTAAACTTTGACAACTCATAACACGAGTCACAAATGGTAAGAGTGGAAGATAGAGGTTTGTGAATACTAGTTATCTACTAGCAAGTACAAAAACCTTCAATATGTAGTGGCACAGTGGGGCTACCATGCACAGTGACCAACCAGAGTATGCATATATCACTGACCATGACCAAAGAATTTTACTTCATGTGGTCAACGTTGACAACTCACAACACAAGTCACAGATAGTAATAGGGGGGTGACAATGGTTTGGGAAGACTAGCTATAAACTAGAAAGCACAAAGACCTTCAATACGTAGTCACACGGCGTGGTAACCATGTACAGTGACAAACCAGTATAGGCATATGTCACTGACCATGACCAAAGAATTTCAATATGGGCGGTCAACGTTCACAAACCATAACACGAGTCAGAAATATTCAGAGGGGGAAAAAATGGGTTGGGAACACTAGTTATCAACTAGCAAGTACAAAGACCTTCAACAAGTAGTGGCACGGTGTGGCTAGCGTGCACAGTGACCAACCAAAGGATACATACCTTACTGACTATGACCGAAGAAGTCCACTATGTGTGGTCAACATTGACAACTCATAACACGAGTCACAAATGGTCAGAGGGATAGACAATGGTTTGGGAACCATATGTATTTACTGGAAAGGACAAAGAACTTCAACACGTAGTGGTACGGTGTGGCTACTATGCACACCAAACAACCAAACTAGGCATATGTCACTGACCATGACCAAAGAATTTCAATATTGGTAGTCAACGTTCACCAACCATAACACGAGTCACAAACGGTCAGAGGGGGAAACAATGGTTTGGGAATATCAGTTCTCAACTAGCAAGTACAATGAGCTTCAATCCGTAGTAGCACGGTGTGGCTACCATGCACAATGACTGACCAAAATAGGCATATGTACTGCCTTTGACCTAGGAAATCCGCCGTGTGTGATCAATGTTGACAACTCATAATACGAGTCATAAATGGTCAGCGGGGGAAAAAATGGTTTGGGAACACCAGGTACCAACTAGCAAGCACAATGACATTGAATAAGTTGTGGCATGGTGTGGATACCATGCACGATGACAAACCAAAGTAGGCATATGTCACTGACCATGACCAAATAATGTCACTATGTGTGGTAAACTTTGACAACTCATAACACGAGTCACAAATGGTCAAAGTGGAAGATAATGGTTTGTGAATACTAGTTATCGACTAGCAAGTACGAATACCTTCAATATGTAGTGGCACAGTGTGGCTACCATGCACAGTGACCAACCAAAGTATGCATTTGTCAATGACCATGACCAAAGAATGTCACTTCGTGTGGTCAACGTCGACAACTCACAACACGAGTCACAGATAGTCAGAGGGGTGTAACAATGGTCTATGGAGACTAGCTATGAACTAGAAAGCACAAATGACTAGTCATAATACGAGTCACAACTAGTCAGAGGGGGAAACAATGGCTTGTGACTCGTATTATGACTAGTCATAATACGAGTCACAACTAGTCAGAGGGGGAAACAATGGGTTGGGAAATCCAGGTATCAACTAGCAAGAATGCGGACCTTCAATAAGTTGTGGCACGGTGTGGATACCATGCACGATGACCAACCAAAGTAGGCATATGTCACTTACCATGACCAAATAATGTCTCTATGTGTGGTAAACTTTGACAACTCATAACACGAGTCACAAATGGTTTGAGTGGAACATAATGGTTTGTGAATACTAGATGTCGACTAGAACATACAAATACCTTCAATATGTTGTGGCACAGTGTGCCTACAATGCACAGTGGCCAACCAAAGTATGCACATGTCACTGACCATGACCAAAGAATTTAACTTCATGTGGTCAATGTTGACAACTAACAACACGAGTCACAGATAGTCAGAGGGGGTAACAATGGGTTGGGAAGAATAGATATAAACTAGAAAGCACAAAGACATTGAATACATAGTGATACGGCGTGATAACCATGTTTAATGACCAACCAAAATGGGCATATGTCACCGACCATGACCAAAAGAATTTCAGAGTGTGTGCTCAACGTTGAAAACTCATAACACGAGTCACAAGTGGTCAGAGGGGGAAACAATGGGTTGGGAACACTAGTTATCAAGTAGCAAGCACAAAGACCTTCAACAACTAGTGGCACGGTGTGGCTAGCATGCACAGTGACCAACCAAAAGGATGCATACGACACTGACTATGAAGGAAGAAGTCCAATGTGTGTGGTCAACATTGACAACTCATAACATCAGTCACAAATTGTCAGAGGGAGAGACAATGGTTTGGGAACCCTATGTATCGACTAGAAAGGATAAATAACTTCAATACGCAGTGGCACCATGTGGCTACTATGGACACGAAACAACCAAACTAGGCATATGTCACTGACCATGACCAAAGAATTTCAATGTGGGTGGTCAACGTTCACCAAGCATAACACGAGTCACAAATGGACAGAGGGGAAACAATGGTCTGGAAGATCAGTTCTTAACTAGCAAGTACAACGACCTTCAATCAGTAGTAGCACCATACACAATGACCGACCAAAGTAGGCATATGTATTGGTGTTGACCAAAGAAATCGGCTGTGTGTGGTCAACGCTGACAACTCATAATACGAGTCACAAATGGTCAGAGGTGGAAACAATGGGTTGGGAACCCCGGGTATCAACTAGCAAGCACGCGGACCTTCAATAAGTTGTGGCACGGTGTGGATACCATGCACGATGACAAACCAAAGTAGGCATATGTCACTGACCATGACCAAATAATGTCTCTATGTGTGGTAAACTTTGACAACTCATAACACGAGTCACAAATAATTTGAGTGGAAGACAATGGTTTGTGAATACTATATGTCGACTATGAAATACAAATACCTTAAATATATAGTGGCACAGTGTGCCTACAATGCACAGTGACCAACCAAAGTATGCATATGTCACTGACCATGACCAAATAATTTCACTTAATGTGGTCAATGTTGACAACTAACAACACGAGTCACAGATAGTCAGAGGGGGTAACAATGGGTTGGGAAGAATATATATCAACTAGAAAGCACAAAGACATTCAATACATAGTGATACGGCGTGATAACCATGTTTAATGACCAACCAAAATAGGCATATGTCACCGACCATGACCAAAAGAATTTCACAGTGTGTGGTCAACGTTGAAAACTCATAACACGAGTCACAAGTGGTCAGAGGGGGAAACAATGGGTTGTGAAAACTAGTTATCAACTAGCAAGAACAAAGACCTTTAAAAACTAGTGCCACGGTGTTGCTAGCGTGCACATTGACCAACCAAAAGGATGCATACGTCACTGACTATGACGCAAGAAGTCCAATATGTGTGGTCAACATTGACAACTCATAACACGAGTCACAAATGGTCAGAGGGAGAGACAATGGTTTGGGAACCCTATGTATTGACTAGAAAGGATAAATAAATTCAAAACGTAGTGGCACCGTGTGGCTACTATGGACACCAAACAACCAAACTAGGTATATGTCAATGACCATGACTAAGGAATTTCAATATCGGTGGTCAACGTTCACCAACCATAACACGAGTCACAAATGGACAGGGGGGAAACAATGGTCTGGGAAGATCAGTTTTCAACTAGCAAGTACAATGACCTTCAATCAGTAGTAGCACAATGCACAATGACCGACCAAAGTCGGCATATGTATTGGTGTTGACCAAAGAAATCGGTTGTGTGTGGTTTACATTGAAAACTCATAATACGAGTCACAAATGGTCAGAGGGGGAAACAATGGTTTGGGAACACCAGGTATCAACTAGAAAGCACGCGGACCTTCAATAACTTGTGGCACAGTGTGGATACCATGCACGATGACCAACCAAAGTAGGCATATGTCACTGACCATGACCAAATAATGTCACTGTGTGGTAAACATTGACAACTCATAACACGAGTCACGAATGGTTGGAGTGGAAGATAATGGTTTGTGAATACTAGATGTCGACTAGAAAATACAAATACCTTCAATATATAGTGGCACAGTGTGCCTACAATGCACAGTGACCAACCAAAGTATGCATATGTCACTAACCATGACCAAATAATCTCACTTCATGTGGTCAACGTTGACAACTCACATCTCGAGTCACAGATAGTCGGAGGGGGGTAACAACGGGTTGGGCAGACTAGCTATCAGCTAGAAAGCACAAAGACCTTCAATACGTAGTGACACGACGTGGTATCCAAATTAGGCACATGTCACTACCCATGACCAAAAGATTTCACATTGTGTGGTCAACATTGAAGACTCATAACAGGAGTCACAAATGGTCAGAGGGGGAAACAATGGATTGGGAAAACTAGTTATCAACTAGCAAGTACAAACACCTTCAACAAGTAGTGGCACGGTGTGGCTAGCGTGCAGAGTGACCAACCAGAGGATGCATACGTCACTGAATATGACCGAAGAAGTCAACTATGTACAGTCAACATTGACAACTCATAACATGAGTCACGAATGTTCAGAGTGAGAGACAATGGGTTGGGAACCCTATGTATCGACTAGAAAGGACAAAGAACTTCAATACATGGTGGCACCGTGTGGCTACTATGCACACCAAACAACCAAACTAGGCATATGTCACTAACAATGACCAAAGAATTTCAATATGGGTGGTGAACATCAAACAACCATAACACGAGTCACAAACCGTCAGAGGGGGAAACGATGGTCTCGAAATATCAGTTATTTACTAGCAAGTACAATGACCTTCAATCAGTAGTAGCACGGTGTGGCTACCATGCACAATGACCGACCGAAGTAGGCATACGTACTGCCTTGACCAAAGAAATCCGCTGTGTGTGGTCAACGTTGACAACTCATAATACGAGACACAAATGGTCAGAGGGGGAAAAATGGTTTGGGAACACCAGGTATCAAGTAGCAAGCACAAGGACATTCAATACGTTGTGGCACGGTGTGGATACCATGCACGATGACCAACCAAAGTAGGCATATGTCACTGACCATGACCAAAGAATGTCACTATGTGTCGTAAACTTTCACAGCTCATAACAGGAGTCACAAATGGTCAGAGTGGAAGATAATGATTTGTGAATACTAGTTATCGACTAGCAAGTACAAATACGTTCAATATGTAGTGGCACAGTGTGGCTACAATGCACAGTGACCAACCAAAGTATGCATGTATCACTCACCATGACCCAAGAATTTCACTTCATGTGGTCGATGTTGACAACTCACAACACGAGTCACAGATAGTCAGAGGGGGTAACAATGGTTTGGGAACACTAGCTATCAACTATAAAGCACAAAAACCTTCAATATGTTATGACACGACGTGGGAACCATGTACAGTGAAAAACAAAAGTAGACATATGTCACTAACCATGACAAAAAGAATTTCACAGTGTGTGGTCAACGTTGAAAACTCATAACACGAGTCACAAATGGTCAAGGGGGGAATAATGGGTTGGGAACACTAGTTATAAACTACCAAGTACAAAGACCTTCAACAAGTAGTGGCACGATGTGGCTAGCGTACATAGTGACCAACCAAATGATGCTTACGTCACAGATTATGACCGAAGAAGTCCACTATGTGTGGTCAACATTGACAGCTCAAAACACGAATGACAAACGGTCAGAGGGAGAGACAATGGTTTGGGAACCCTATGTATTGACTACAAATGACAAATAACTTTGATTTGTAGTGGCACGGTGTGGCTACTATGTACACCAAACAACCAGAATAGGCATATGCCACTGACCATGACCATAGAATTTCAATATTGGTGGTCAGCGTTCACCGACCATAACACGAGTCACAACCGGTGAGAGGGGGGAAAATGGTCTGGGCATATCAGTTCTCAACTAGCAAATACAACGAACTTCAATCAGTAGTAGCACGGTGTGGCCACCATGCACAATGACCGACCAAAGTAGGCATATGTACTACCTTTGAGCAAATAAATCCGCTGTATGTGGTGAACATTGACAACTCATAATACGAGTCACAAATGGTGAGAGGGGGAATCAATGGTTTGAGAACACCAGGTATAACAAGCAAGCACAAGGACCTTCAATAAGGTGTGGCACTGTGTGGATACCATGCACGATGACAAACCAAAGTAGGCATATGTCACTGACCATGACCAAAGAATGTCACTATGTGTGGCAAGCTTTGACAACTCATGACACGAGTCACAAACGGTCAGAGTGGAATACAATGGTTTGTGAATACTAGTTATCAACTAGCAAGGACAAATTCCTTCAATATGTAGTGGCACAAGGTGGCTAGCATGCACAGTGACCAACCAAAGTATGCATATTTCACTGACCATGACCAAAGAATTTCACTTAATGTGGTCAACGTTAACAACTCACAACACGAGTCACAGATTGTCAGAGGGGGGTAACAATGGTTTGGGAAGTCTAGCTATCAACTAGAAAGCACAAAGACCTTCAATACGTAGTGACACAGCGTGGTAGCCATGTACAGTGACCAACCAAAGTAGGCATATGTCACCGACCATGACCAAAATAATTTCACAGTATGCGGTCAACGTTGAAAACTCATATCACGAGTCACAAATGTTCAGAGGGGGAAACAATGGATTGGAAACACTAGTTATCAACTAGAAAGTACAAGACCTTCAAGAAGTAGTGGCACGGCATGGCTAGCGTGCAAAGTGACCAATCAAAGGATGCATACGCCACTGACTATGACCAAAGAAGTCCAAAGAGGTCAACATTGACAACTCATACCACGAGTCACAAATGGTCAGAGGGAGAGACAATGGGTTGGGAACCCTATGTATTGTCTGGAACGGACAAAGAACTTCAATACGTAGTGGCACGGTGTGGCTACTATGCACACCAAACAATCAAACTAGGCATATGTCAATGACCATGACCAACGAATTGCAATATGGGTGGTAAACGTTCACCAACCATAACACAAGTCACAACCGGTCAGATGGGGAAACAATGGTCTCGAAATATCAGTTATCAACTAGAAAGTACAATGACCTTCAATCAGTAGTAGCACGGTGTGGATACCATGCACAATGCTCGATCAAAGTAGGCATATGTGCTGCCTCTGACCGAAGAAATCCACTGTGTGTAGTCAACGTTGACAACTCGTCATACGAGTCACAAATGGTCGGAGGGGGAAACAATGGTTTGGGAACACCACGTATCAACTAGCAAGCTCAAGGACCTTTAATAAGTTGTGGCACGGTGTGGATACCATGCACGATGACCAACCAAGGTAGGCTTAGTCACTTACCATGACCAAATAATGTCACTATGTGTGGTAGACTTTTACAACTCACAACACGAGTCACAAATGGTCAGAGTGGACGATAATGGTTTGTGAATAATAGTTAACGTCTAGCAAGTACAAATACGTTCAATATGTAGTGGCACTGTGTGGATGCAATGCACAGTGACCAACCAAAGTATGCAAATGTCACTGACCATGACCAAATCATTTCACTTCATGTGGTCAATGTTGAAAACTCACAACACGAGTCACAGATATTTAGAGGGGGTAATAATGGTTTCGGAAGACCAGCTTTCGACTAGACAGCACAAAGACCTTCAATGCGTAGTGACACGGCGTGGTAACCATGTATAGTGACAAACCAAAGTATGCATATGTCACTGACCATGACCAAAGAATTTCACTTCATCTGGTCAACATTGACAACTCACAACATGAGTCACAGATAGTCGGAGGGGGTAACAATAGTTTGGGAAGACTAGCTATCAACTACAAAATACAATGACCCTCAGTACGTAGTGACACGGCGTGGTAACCATGTACAATGACCAATGAAAGTAGGCATTTGTCACCGACCATGACCATAAGAATTTCACAGTGTGTGGTCAACGTAGAAAACTCATAACACGAGTCACAAGTGGTCAAAGGGGGAAACAATGGGTTGGAAACACTAGTTACCAACTAGCAAGTACAACGACCTTGAACAAGTAGTGGCACGGTGTGGCTAGCGTGCACAGTGACCAACCAAAAGATGCATACGTCACTGACTATGACCGAAGAAGTCCACTATGTGTGGTCAACATTGACAACTCATAACACAAGTCACAAATGGGCAGAGGGAGAGACAATGGTTTGGGAACCCTATGTATCGACTAGAAAGGATAAAGAACTTCAATACGTAGTGGCACCGTGTGGCTACTATGCACACCAAGCAACCAAACTAGGCCTATGTCACTGACCATGACCAAAGACTTTCAGTGTAGGTGCTCAACGTTCACCAACCATATCACGAGTCACAAATGGTCAGAGGGGGAGACAATGGTCTGGGAATATCAGTTCTCAACTACCAAGTACAAATACCTTCAATCAGTAGAAGCACGGTGTGGCTACCATGCCAACGACCGAAAAAAATGGGCATATGTACTGCCTTTGACCAAAGACATCCGCTGTGTGTGGTCAACGTTGATAACTCATAACACGAGTCACAAGTGGTCAGAGGGGGAAACAATGGTTTGGGAATACCAGGTATCATCTAGCAAGTACAAGGACCTTCAGTACGTTATGGCACGATGTGGATACCATGCACGATGACCAACCAAAGTAGGCATATGTCACTGACCATGAAAAAATAATGTCATTATGTGTGGTAAACTTGGACAACTCATAACGCGAGTCACAAATGGTCAGAGTGGAAGATAATGGTTTGTGAATACTAGTTATTAACTTGAAAGTACAAATACCTTCAATATGTAGTGGCACAGTGTGGCTACAATGCACTGTGACCAACCAAAGTATGCATATGTCACTGACCATGACCAAAGAATTTCAGGTCATGTGGTCAACGTTGACAACTCCCAACACAAGTCACAGATAGTAAGAGGGGGTAACAATGGGTTGGGAAGACTAGCTATCAAATAGAAAGCACAAAGACCTTCTATACGCAGTGACACGGCGTGGTAACCATGAAGAGTGACAAACCAAACTAGGCATATGTCAGTGACCATGATCAAAGAATTTCAATATGGGTGGTCAACGTTCACAACACATAACACGAGTCACAAATGGTCAGAGGGGGACACAATGGGTTGGGAACACTATTTATCAACTAGCAAGTACAAATACCTTCAACAAGTAGTGGCACGGTGTGGCTAGCGTGAAGTGTGACCAAACAAAGGATGCATATGTCACTGACTATGACCGAAGAAGTCCACTATTTGTGGTCAACATTCACAACTCATGACACGAGACACAAATGGTAAGAGGGAAAGACAATGGTTTGGGAACCATATGTATTGATTAGAAAGGACAAAGAACTTCAATACGTGGTGGCACAGTGTGGCTACTCTGCACACCAAAGAACCGAACTAGGCATATGTCACTAACCATGACCAGAGAATTTCAATATGGGTGGTCAACGTTCATCAACAATAACACGAGTCACAAACGGTCAGAGGGGGAAACAATGGTATGGGAATATGAGTTCTCAACTAGCAAGTACAACGACCTTCAATCAGTAGTAGCACGATATGGCTACCATGCGCAATGACCGGCCAAAGTAGGCATATGTACTGCCTTTGACCAAAGAAATCCGCTGTGTGTGGTCAACGTTGACAACTCATAATACGAGTCTCAAATGGCAAGAGGGGGTAACTATGGTTTGGGAACACCAGGTATCAACTAGCAAGCACACGGACCTTCAATATTCCGTGGCACAGTGTGGATACCATGTACGGTGACCAACCAAAGTAGGCATGTGTCACTGACCATGACCAAATCGTGTAACTATGTGTGGTAAACTTTGACAACTCATAACACGAGTCACAAATGGTCAGAATGGAAGATAATGGTTCGTGAATACTAGTTATCGACTATCAAGTACAATTACCTTCAATATGTAGTGGCACAGTGTGGCTACCATGCACAGTGAAGAACCAAAGTATGTATATGTCACTGACCATTACCAAAAATTTCACTTCGTGTGGTCAACGTTGACAACTCACAACACGAGTCACAGATAATCAGAGGGGGGTAACAATGGGTTGGGACGACTAGCTATCAACTAGGAAGTACAAAGACCCTCAACACGTAGTGAATCGGCGTGGTAACCATTTACAGTAACAAACCAAACCAGGCATATGTCAGTGACCATGACCAAAAAATTTCAATATGGGTGGTCAACGTTCACAACTCGTAACACAAGTCACAAATGGTCTGAGGGGGAAACAATGGGTTGGGAACACTAGTTATCAACTAGCAAGTACAAAGACATTCAACACGTAGTGGCACGCTGTGGCTAGCGTGCACAGTGACGAACAAAAGGATGCATACGTCGTTGACTATTACCGAAGAATTCCACCATGCGTGGTCAACATTGACAACTCATAACACGAGTCACAAATGGTCAGAGTGAGGCAGAATTGTTTGGGAACCCTGTGTATCAACTAGAAAGGACAAAAAACATCAATATGTAGTGGCAGGGTGTGGCTACTATGCACACCAAACAACCAAAGTAGGCATGTGTCACTCACCATGACCAAATAAATTCAATATGGGTGGTCAACGTTCACCAACCATAACACGAGTCACAAATGGTCAGATGGGGAAACAATGGTCTGGGAATATCAGTTCTCAACTAGCAAGTACAACGACCTTCAATTAGTAGTAGCACAGTGTGGCTACCATGCACACCGACCAAGAAAAGTAGGCATATGTATTGCCTTTGACCAAAGAAATCTGTTGGCTGTGGTCAACATTGACAACTCATAATACGAGTTACAAATGGTCAGAGGGAGAAACAATGGTTTGGGAACACCAGGTGTAAATTAGCAAGCACAAGGACCTTCAATAAGTTGTGACACGGTGTGGATACCAAGCACGATGACCAACCAAAATAGGCATATGTCACTGACCATGACCAAAGAATGTCACTATGTGTGGTAAATGTTGACAACTCACAACACGAGTCACAAATGGTCAGAGTGGAAGATAATGGTTTGTGAATACTAGTTATCGACTAGCAAGTACAAATACCTCCAATATGTAGTGGCACACTGTGGCTACCATGCACAGTGACCAACCACATTATGCATGTGTCACTGACCATGACCAAAGAATTTCACTTCATGTGGTCAATGTTGACAACTCACAACACGAGTCAGAGATAGTCAGATGGAGGTATCAATGGTTTAGGAACACTAGCTATCAACTAGAAAGCACAAACGCCTTCAATATGTCGTGACACGGCGTGTTAACAATGTAAAGTGACAATCCAAAGTTGGCATATGTCACTAACCATGACCAAAAGAATGTCATAGTGTGTGGTCAACGTTGAAAACTCATAACACGAGTCAAAAATGGTCAAAGGGGGAAACAATGGGTTGGGAACACTAGTTATCAACTAGCAAGTACAAAGACCTTCAACAAGTAGTGGCACGGTGTGGCTAGCGTACACAGTGACCAACCAAAGGATGCATACGTCACTGATTATGACCAAAGAAGTCCACTATGTGTGGTCAACATTGACAACTCATAACACGAGTCACAAATGGTCAGAGGGATAGACAATAATTTGGGAACCCTGTGTATGGATTAGAAAGGACACAAAACTTCAATACGTGGTGGCACAGTGTGGCTACAATGCATACCAAACAACCAAACTAGGCATATGTCACTGACCATGACCAACGAATTTCAATATGGGTGGTCAACGTTCACCAACCATAACACGAGTCACAAACGGTCAGAGTGCGGAACAATGGTCTGGGAATATCAGTTCTCAACTAGCAAGTACAGCGACCTTCAATTAGTAGTAGCACGGTGTGGCTACTGTCGGATATTATCTCGGAGATGGCCTCAAGGGGTGCAGCCACTGAGAAAAGAAAGAGTGACAATGCAGGTTCATCTCCGGAGTCACAGGATCAACACTCGAACGGTCTCACTACCGACAAACTGTGCAAGCTTCGCCAAGACCAAAACCAACGGCATCATACCACAATGGCCCAGGCGAAACACACCTGCAAAGATCGTGCATACACTCACCACTCCTCTATGTGTAAGGCTAGCAAAGCCAAATCGTGGTCTCGAGGCGGTTCCTGCTCTCACACTTGCCCGAGCCGCCACCTCCATGCCCGCTCGACGAAGCGCGCTAGGTTATACCGTTCCTATTTGTATTGCTTGTACTTTAGTCTATAATCAATCCATTGGATTCTCCTTCAGGCTCGCCCTTTGGGCCGCCTCCAGTTCCTTTGCCCTCAATCTCAGCTCAGCGCCCGTGCTCCCCCGCTGCGCCCTCTTCCCTCTGTCAAACGTCACTCATACGTCAGCAATGCCCGCACCTTCAAGGAAGCTTCCACCCTTCCCACAAAGTGCTGCGTCCACTCCTTTCCTAACAATATCTAAATGCTCGCACCTTCGGTGCTATACCCAGGCCTCTCCTCATAATCTTGCATCATCATTCGCTTCCGCTTTGTCCTCCTATCATCGTTTCCGCTTTGCTTCTGCTCATGCTTCTGTCTAATATTGAAACGCTTGTCCCTGTGACGGCGTCCACTCTACGGCAGTGCCTGCAATCTTCTGACATGGTATCAGAGCACAAGTAACACCCTTGGCTCCTTCGTGCTCGCCGCCGTCGGCCGCACCCACTTCTACTTCCATCGGACTTCTTCGCCTCGAAGAACTGTGGTCGTCAGAAGAACTGTGGTGGCAGCGCTTCTTCTGACTAAGGTGTCGTGGCAGCATCACTCCACTTCCTCTTGGTAATTACGCACACGAGGTTCTACCCCTGCGCTCACTCTGTCACATCAGCAAGCAATTTCCACTCAGTTATCATCTCTGCCGCCAGTGCACGTGGTTCTGCCCCTGCACTCAGTCCCATCTTCCTCCGCAGTAGCATTTCCGCCGTCGAACTCATCATCACTAACACCCTGGTTTTGCTATTCACTTTGATCACAAGTCATCCGCGCACTCTCATCACCGCAGCAAAATCATCATCAAGCACCTCAACATTGTCTTGAGAAAAGATATCCCGCACCACCATTTGTCTACCTCTTTCCGCCGCCTCACCATCAACTCCATCATGGCATCTTCCCTCACTCTAACTGGTCTTCCCCAGCTCACTGTAAAGCCGGATGGGACCAGCAACTACAAAATATGGAGCTACTCAGTGTCACTTTTATTCGGAACATAGAAGGTTGAAGGAGTCACACTCGGTCATCTGACCACCAACACGGACACTGGGATAGAACCTCCTGACGCCACTTCCTCCTCCTCAATTGCAACTGCATCAACCACTCCCGGCGGAGACCCCTCCGGTGGATTTGTGTCTCACCCCGCTCCTTCAAATGCCTCTTCCTCCTCTGTTCTAGTTGCCCCAGCAACCACCATCAGCCACGCCTCCTGGGAAGTCGCCAACAGCACTACCCTCATGACCATCATGACCACCTCCTCTCCTGAGCTGCATGAAGACATCCGCACTCTCGGCAGCAAGACTCATAAAGTGTGGAAAGCCCTCGAAGATCGCTTCAACAACAACACATCTACCGCCTACAAAATCAAGATCATGTCACTCTTCTCTGTGTCCTTCGCCGCCCACACCAACATGGGCAGCTACATTGCAGCCGTCGCACCACCATCGGGCACCACCATCGCTCGCGATCTCAAATAAATGAAAATTGATCTTCCTCCCGCTTTCATCTGCACCAGCATCATCTCCGGTCGTCCTGGTCAGTATGATATCATCCATCAAATCTTACTGCAGCTGCCTGTTGACCAACTGACCATTGCTGTCATCAGCCCCAAGCTCATGGCAGCAGAACAGGAATACGTTGCTAAGCAAGCACGCAAGACTACCATTGCCACCAACTCGTTTGAAACCATGGTCGCCACTACTGACAACCGCATGTTCAACCGCTTCCGCGCCTGCTCGTACACCATCCGCCACAGTCCGTTCAAGGGAACCAAGTGTGGCCGTCGCAACCATCCACCTCATGTCTGCGATCATCGCGCCACCGATGAGTGGCTGGATCAAAACCCCGGCAAGTCTTATGGCGAGCAACCCAACCGTGGAGGAGCGTCGTAAATGCTACTACAACCGGATGGGAAGTTCAAGCTGGAGTTCAACCCCAGCCAACAACATGGAAACCTCATCTTCTCCTACCATCCCTGCTGTTGTGAATCTTGCTCATAACAATGCTATCATGGTAGGAGTTGTCGAGCCTGTGTTGGAGATTGGATCTGAGGAGTATGGTCTTGAGATGTACACCGCGTCTTCGTCCCCTCCTCTTTCCTCTCACCCCTTTATGTGCATCTTTGACTCCCTGCACATCGCTCTCATCCAGCCTCCATCTACATACTCCACTGCCCGTCACAGCCACTTCCTCTTCATTCATGATCAATACTCACAGCATTGCACTGTCCTCTCTCTACGCACATTGACCGGGGCTATTCCTACAATTAGGGACTGGCTGAAACAACAGACCAAGCACTTCGATTGACCTCCTCGCCTCATTCTTTCCATCACTGCTTACGCATCCCGTCACAACTTTCTCACAGAATACTGCATGACTCACGGAACACTGCTAACCACAGCTCTCGCTCACAGCAAACTCCTCATCAACCACCTACTGAAGGAAGCTGACGACTTCATGAAAACGCACCAATGACCTCACAGATTTTGACTGCCTGCCTTCGCAGAGTTGTCACCACCCATAACTTGCACAAATCCAAGTATGGCCCGAGTCCGAGAACTGTATGGGTAAGTGATCGGAACCAGTCGACTTCCTATTGCAAACCCACACTACCTCACTGCAACTCAACTGAACTTCCCTCCGCACTACTGACAAACTGTTCCTCCCCTCTCACTGACGATCCCTCAGCTACTGCACTCTTTGACAACTCATAACATGAGTCACAAATGGTCAGAGTGGAAGATAATGGTTTGTGCATAATAGTTATCGACTAGCAAGTACAAATACCTTCCATATGTAGTTGCACAGTGTGGCTACAATGAGCAGTGACCAACCAAAGTATGCATATATCACTGACCATCACCAGAGAATTTCACTCAATGTAGTCAATGTTGACAACTCGCAACACGAGTCACAGATTGTCAGAGGGGGTAACAATGGTTTGGGGAGACCAGCTATGAACTAGAAAGCACAAAGATTTTCAATATGCAGTGACACGGCGTGCTAGCCATGTACAATGACCAACCAAAGTATGCACATGTCACCAACCATGACCAAACAATTTTCAAAGTGTGTGGTCAACGTTGAAAACTCATAACACGAGTCACTAATGGTCAGAGGAGGAAACAATGGGCTGGGAACACTAGTTATCAACTAGCAAGTACAAATACCTTAAAAAAGTAGTGGCACGGTGCGGCTAGCGTGCAGAATGACCAATCAAAGGATGCATACGTCACTGACTATGACCGAAGAAGTCCAATATGTGTGGTCAACATTGACAACTCATAACACGAGTCACAAATGGCCAGAGTGAGAGACAATGGTTCGGGAATCCTATGTATCAAATAAAAAGGACAAAGAACTTCAATACCTAGTGGCACGGTGTGGCTACTATGCACACCAAACAACCAAACTAGGCACATGTCACTCACCATGACCAAAGAAATTCAATATGGGTGGTCAACGTTCACCAACCATAACACAAGTCACAAATGGTCAGATGGGAAAACAATGGTCTGGGAATATCTGTTCTCAACTAGCAAGTACAACGACCTTCAATCAGTAGTAGCATAGTGTAGCTACCATGCACAACAACCGACCAAAGTAGGCATATAAACTGCCTTTGACCAAATAAATATGCTGGGTGTGGTCAACATTTACAACGCATAATACGAGTCACAAATGGTCAGAGGGGGAAACAATGGTTTGGAAACACCATGTATCGAATAGCAAGCACAAGGACCTTCAATAAGTTGTGGTGCGGTGTGGATACCATGCACGATGACCAACCAAAGTAGGCATATGTCACTGACCAAGACCAAATAATGTCAATATGTGTGGTAAACTTTGACAACTCATAACACGAGTCACAAATGGTTAGAGTGGAAGATAATGGTTTGTGAATACTAGTTATTGAATAGCAAGTACAAAGACATTCAATATGTAGTGGCACAGTGTGGCCACAATGCACAGTGACCAACCAAAGTATGCACATGTCACTAACCATGAACAAAGAATTTCACTTCATGTGGTCAACGTTTACAACTCACAACATGAGTCACAGATAGTCAGAGGGGGTAACAATGGTTTGTGAGGAATAGGAATTAACTACAAAGCACAAAGAATCTCAATACGTAGTGAAACGGAGTGGTAACAATGTTTAATGACCAACCAAAGTAGGCATATGTCACCGACCATGACCAAATGAATTTCACAGTGTGTGGTCAATGTTCATAACACGAGTCACAAATGGTCAGAGGGAGAAACAATATGTTGGGAACACTAGTTATCAACTAGCTAGTACAAATACCTTCAACAAGTAGTGGCACAGTACGGGTAGCGTGCACAGTGACCAACCAAAGGATGCATACGTCCCTGATTAGGACCGAAGAAGTCCACTATGTGTGGTCAACATTGACAACTCATAACACGAGTCACAAAACGCCAGAGGGAGGGACAATGGTTTGAATATCATATGTATCAACTAGAAAGGACAAAAAATTCAATACGCAGTGGCAAGGTGTGGCTACCATGCACACAAAACAACCAAACAAGGCATATGTCACTGGCCATGACCAAAGAATTTCAATATGGGTGGTCAACGTTCACCAACCACAACGCGAGTCACAAACGGTCAGAGGGGGAAACAATGGTCTGGGAATATCAGCTCTCAACTAGCAGGTACAACGACCTTCGATTAGTAGTAGCATGGTGTGGCTACCATGCACAATGACCGACCAAAGTAGGCATATGTACTGCATTTGACCAAAGAAATCCGCTGTGTGTGGTCAACGTTGGCAGCTCATAATACGAGTCACAAATGGTCTGAGGGGGAAATAATGGTTTGGGAAAACCAGGTATGAACTAGCAAGCACAAGGACCTTCAATGAATTGTGGCACGGTGTGGATACCATGCAAGATGACCAACCAAAGTAGGCATATGTTACTGACCATGACCAAAGAATGTCACTATGTGTGGTAAACTTTGACAACTCATAACAGGAGTCACGAATGGGCAGAGTGGAAGATAATGGTTTGTGAATACTAGTTATCGACTAGCAAGTACAAATACCGTCAATATGTAGTGGCACAGTGTGGCTACCATGCACAGTGACAAACAAAAGTATGCGTATGTCACTGACAATGTCCAACGAATTTCACTTCATGTGGTCAACATTGACAACTCACAACACGAGTCACAGATAGTTAGAGGGGGGATATCTGTGGTTTGGGAATACTATCTATCATCTAGAAAGCACAAAGACCTTGAATACATGGTGACACGGTGTGGTAACCATGTAAAGTGACAATCCAAAGTAGGCATATGTCACTAACCATGACCAAGAGAATTTCACAGTGTGTGGTCAACGTTGAAAGCTCATAACACAAGTCACAAATGGTCAGAGGGGGGAATAACGGATTGGGAACACTAGTTATGAACTAGAAAGTACAAATACCTTCAACAAGTAGTTGCACGGTTTGGCTAGTGTACACGGTGACCAACCAAAGGATGCATACGTCACTGACTATGACCAAAGAAGTCCACTATGTGTGGTCAATATTGACAACTCATAACACGAGTCAAAAATGGTCAGAGGGAGAGACAATGGGTTGGGAACCCTATGTATCGACTAGAAAGGACAGAGAACTTCAATACGTAGTGGCACGATGTGGCTACTATGCACACCAAACAACCAAACTAGGCATATGTACTGACCATGACCAAATAGTTTCGATATGGGTGGTTAATGTTCACCAGCCATAACACGAGTCACAAATGGTCAGAGGGGATAACAATGGTCTGGGAATATCAGTTCTCAACTAGTAAGTACAACGACCTTGAATCAATAGTAGCACGGTGTGGCTACCATGCACAATGCCCGACCAAAGTATGTATATGTACTGCCTTTCACCAAACAAATCCGCTGTGTGTGCTCAACGTTGATAACTCATAATACGAGTCACAAGTAGTAAGAGGGGGAAACAATGGTTTGGGAACACCAGGTATCAACAAGGAAGGACAAGGACCTTCAAAAAGTTGTGGACCGGTTTGGATATCATGCACGATGACTAACCAAAATAGGCACGTATTACTGACCATGACCAAATAATGTCACTATGTGTGGTAAACTTTGACAACTCATAACACGAGTCAAAAATGTTCAGAGTGGAAGATAATGGTTTGTGAATACTAGTTATCGACTAGCAATTACAAATACCTTCAATATGTAGTGCCACATTGTGGCTACAATGCACAGTGACCAACCAAAATATGCATGTCAGTCACCATGACAAAATAATTTCAATTAATGTGGTCAACGTTGACAACTCACAACACGAGTCACACATAGTCAGATGGGGGTAACAATGGTGTAGGAAGACTAGCTATCAACTAGAAACTACAAAGACCTTCAATACGTAGTGACACAGCGTGGTAACCATGTACAATAACCAACCAAAGTAGGCATATGTCAGCGACCATGACCAAAAGAATTTCACAGTGTGTGGTCAACGTTTAAAACTCATAACACGAGTCACAAATGGTTATAGGGGGAAACAATTGGTTGGGAACACTAATTATCAACTAGCAAGTACAAGGACCTTCAACAAGTAGTGCCACAGTGTGACTAGCGTGCGTAGTGACCAATCAAAGGATGCACACGTCACTGACTATGACCGAAGAAGTCCACTATATGTGGTCAATATTGACCACTCATAACACGAGTCACTAATGGTCAGAGGGAGAGACAATGGTTTGGGAACCCTAATTATCGACTAGAATGGAGAAAGAACTACAATACGTAGTGGCACGGTGTGGCTACTGTGCACACCAAACAACCAAACAACCAAAGCTGGGTCACAGAAACCAAAGCCGGGTCAGAGAAACCAAAGCTGGGTCACAAAATCTAAAGCCGGGTCACTGGAACCAAAGCCTGGTCACGGAAACCAAAGCCGGGTCATAGAAACTAAATGCCAGGTCTTGGAAACCAAACCTGTATCACAGAAACCACAGCCAAGGCACAGAAATCAAAACCGGATCACAGAAACCAAATCCGGTCCACAGACACCAAAGCCGGGTCACAGAAACCAAAGCCGGGTCACTGAAACCAAAACCGGATCACAGAAACCAAAGCCGGGTCACACCAACAAAAGCCGGGTCACAGAAATTGAAGCCGATTCAAAGAAACCAAAGCCGGGTCACAAGAACGAAAGCCGGGTCACAGAAACTAAAGCCGATTCACAGAAACCAAAGCGGGGTCACTAAAACCAAAGCCGGGTTACAGAAACCAAAGCTGGGCCACATAAACAAAAGCCAGGTCGCAAAAACCAAAGCCGGGTTACAGAAACCAAAGCTGGGCCACATAAACAAAAGCCAGGTCGCAAAAACCAAAGCCGGGTTACAGAAACCAAAGCTGGGCCACATAAACAAAAGCCAGGTCGCAAAAACCAAAGCCGGGTTACAGAAACCAAAGCTGGGCCACATAAACAAAAGCCAGGTCGCAAAAACCAAAGCCGGGTTACAGAAACCAAAGCTGGGCCACAAAAACCAAAGCCGGGTCACAGAAACCAAAGCCGGTCACAGAAACCAAAGCCGGGTCACAAAAACCAAAGCTGGTCACAGAAACCAAAGCTGGGTCACAGAAACCAAAGCCGGGTCACAGAAACCAAAGCTGGGTCACAAAAACCAAAGCCAGGTGACAGAAACCAAAGCCGGATCACAGAAGCCAGAACCAGGTCACAAAAACCAAAGCCATGTCACAAAAACCAAAGCCAAGTCATAGAAAACAAAGCCGAGTCACGGAATCCAGAGCCGGGCCACTGCAAACCAAAGCCAGGTCACAGAAACCAAACTGTGTCACAGAAACCAAAGTCGGGTCAGAAAAACCAAAGCCGGGTCACAGAATCCAATGCCGGGTCACTGAAACCAAAGCCGGGTCACTGAAACCAAAGCCGGGTCACAGAAACTAAAAGCCGGGTCTTAGATACCAAAGTCGGGTCACAGAAACTAAAGCCAACTCACAGAAACCAAAGCCGGGTCACAGAAACCAAAGCCGGGCTACAGAAACCAAAACCGGGTCACAGAAACCAAAACCGGGTCACATTGACCAAAGCCGGGTCACAGATACCAAAGCCGGGTCACAGAAACCAAAGCCGGGTCACAGAGACCAAAGTCGGGTCACAAAAACCAACGCCGGGTCATAGAAACCAAAGCCGGGTCACAGAAACCAGAGCCAGATCACAGACACCAAAGCCGGGTCACAAAAACCAAAGCCGGGTCACAGAAACCAAAGCCGGTTCACAGAAACCAAAGCCGGGTCACCAAAACCAAAGCCAGGTGACAGAAACCAAAGCCGGATTACAGAAACCAGAACCAGGTCACAAAAACCAAAGCCATGTCACGGAAACCAAAGCCAAGTCACATAAACCAAAACTGGGTCATAGAAACAAAAGCCGGGTCAGAGAAACCAAAGCTGGGTCAAAAAATCCAAATCCGGCTCACAGAAACCAATGCTGGGTCACAGAAACCAAAGCGGGGTCATATAAACTAAAAGCCGGGTCTTAGAAACCAAAGCTGGGTCACAGAAACCAAAGCCACGTCACAGAAATCAAAGCCGGGTCACAAAAACCAAAGCCGGATCAAATAATCCAACGTTGGGTCACAAAATCCAAAGCCGGGTCACATAAACCAAAGCCAAGTCAGAGAAACCAAAGACGGGTCACATAAACCAAAACCGGGCCACAAAAACCAAAGCCGGGTCACAAAACCAAAGTCGGGTCACTGAAACCAAGCCGGGTCACAAAAACCAAAGCGGGGTCACAGAAACCAAAGCCGTGTCACAGAATCCAAAGCCGGCTCACATAAACTACAGCCGGGTCACAACCACCAACGCTGATTCACAAAATGAATGCCGGGTCACAGAAACCAAGCCGGGTCACAAAAACCAAAGCGGGGGCACATAAACCAAAGCCGGGTCACGGAAATGAAAGCCGAGTCACAGAAACCAAAGCCGGATCACAGAAACCAAAGCCGGGTCAGATAGGGTCGAAAGCCGGGTCATAGAAACCAAAGCCGGGTCACAGAAACCAAAGCCGGGTCACGGAAACCAGAGCCGGGTCAGAGAAACCAAGCTGGGTCACAGAAACCAAAGCCGGGTCACATAAATGAAAGCCGTGTCACGGAAAACAAAGCCGGGTCACATAAACCAAAACCGGGTCACAGAAACCAAAGCCGGGTCACATAAACCAAAACTGGGTCACAGAAACCAAAGCCGGGTCACGGAAATGAAAGCCGAGTCACAGAAACCAAAGCCGGATCACAGAAACCAAAGCCGGGTCACATAAACCAAAGCCGGGTCACGGAAACCAAAGCTGGGTCACAGAAACCAAAGTCGGGTCGCACAAAGCTGGGTCACAAAAGCCAAAAGCCGGGTCACACAAACGAAAGCCGAGTCACACAAACCAAAGCTGGGTCATAGAAACCAAAGCCAGCTCCTAGAAACCAAAGCCGGGTCACATAAACCCAAGCCGGGTCAAAGAAACTAACGCCGGGTCAGAGAAACCAGAGCCGGGTCACAGAAACCAAAGCCGGGTCAGATAGGGTCGAAAGCCGGGTCATAGAAACCAAAGACGAGTCACATAAGCCAAAGCCGGGTCACATAAACCAAAGTCGGGTCACAGAAACCAAAGCCGGGTCAGATAGGGTCGAAAGCCGGGTCATAGAAACCAAAGACGAGTCACATAAGCCAAAGCCGGGTCACATAAACCAAAGTCGGGTCACAGAAACCAATGCCGGGTCATAGAAACCAAAGCAGGATCACAGAAACCAGAGCCGGGTCACAGAAACCAAAGCCGGGTCAACAAACCAAAGCTGGAGCATATAAACAAAAGCCTGGTCATAGAAACCAAAGCCGGGTCACAGAAACCAAAGCCGGGTCCCCGAATCCAAAGCCGGGTCATAGAACCCAAAGCCGGGTCACAGCAACCAAAGCCAGGTCACAGAACCAAATCCAGGTCACATAAACCAAAGCGGAGTCACTAAAACGAAAACCGGGTCACTGAAACGAAATCCAGGTCACAGAAACCAAAAGCCGGGCCCCTAAAACCAAAGCCAGGTCACAAAAACCAAAGCCGGGTCACAAAACCAACGCCGGGTCATAGAAACCAAAGCTGGGTCACAAAAACCAAAGCTAGGTCACAGAAACCAAAGCCGGGTCTCAGAAACAAAAGCCGGGTCACGGAAACAAAGCCGGGTCATAGAAACCAAAACCGGGTCACAAAAACCGGAGCCGGGTCACAGAAACTAAAGCCGGGTCACAGAAACCAAAGCCGGGTCACAGAAACCAAAGCCGGGTCACAGAAACCAAAGCCAGGTCACATAAACCAAAGCCGGGTTACACAAACCAAAACTGGGTCAAAGAAACCAAAGCCGGGTCACAAAAACTAAAGCCAGGTGATAGAAACCAAAGCCAGATTACTGAAACCAGAACCAGGTCACAAAAACCAAAGCCATGTCACATAAACCAAAGCCAAGTCACATAAACCAAAGCCGGGTCATATAACCCAAATCCGGGTCAGAGGAACGAAAGCTGGGTCACAGAACCCAAAGCCGGGTCACTGAAACCAATGCCGGGTTACAGCAACCAAAGCCGGGTCATAGAAACCAAAAGCAGGGTCTTAGAAACCAAAGCTGGGTCACATAAACCAAACCCAAGTCACAGAACCAAAGCCGGGTCACAGAAACCAAATATGGGTCACAGAATCCAAAGTCGGGTCACAAAATCCAAAGCCGGGTCACAGAAACCAAAGCCAGGTCAGGGAAACGAAAGCCGGGTCACATAAACCAAAGCCGGGTCACAAAAACCAAAGTCGGGTCACAAAACCAATGCCGGGTCACAGAAACCAAGCCGGGTCACAAAAACCAAAGCCGGGTCACAAAAACCAAAGCCGGGTCACAAAAACCAAAGCCGGGTCACAAAAACCAAAGCCGGGTCACAAAAACCAAAGCCGGGTCACAAAAACCAAAGCCGGGTCACAAAAACCAAAGCCGGGTCACAAAAACCAAAGCCGGGTCACAAAAACCAAAGCCGGGTCACAAAAACCAAAGCCGGGTCACAAAAACCAAAGCCGGGTCACAAAAACCAAAGCCGGGTCACAAAAACCAAAGCCGGGTCACAAAAACCAAAGCCGGGTCACATAAACGAAAGCCGGGTCACAGAAAACAAAGCCGGGTCACATAAACCTAAACCGGGTCACAGAAACCAAAGCCGGGTCACATAAACCAAAGCTGGGTCACATAAACCAAAGCCGGGTCACAGAAACGAAAGCCGGGTCACAGAAACCAAAGCCGGATCACAAAAACCAAAGCCGAGTCACATAAACCAAAGCCGGGTCATGGTAACCAACGCTGGGTCACAGAAACCAAAGCCGGGTCACACAAAGCTGGGTCACAGAAGCCAAAGCCAGGTCACACAAACAAAAGACGGGTCACAAAAACCAAAGGTGGGTCATAGAAACCAAAGCCGGGTCCTATAAATCAAAGCCGGGTCACAGAAACCCAAGCCGGGTCACATAAACTAACGCCGGGTCACAAAAACCAAAGCCGGGTCACAGAAACCAAAGCCGGGTCACACAAACCATAGCCGGGTCATAGAAACCAAAGCTGGGTCACAGAAACAAAAACCGGGTCATATAAACCAAAGACGGGTCTAATAAACCAAAGCCGGGTCAAAGAAACCAAAGCTCGATAAACCAAAGCCGGATCACAGAAACCAAAGTTGGGCCACATAAATGAAAGCTGGGTTAGAGAAACGAAAGCTATGTCACAAAAACCAAAGCCGGGTCACATAAACCAAAGCCGGATCACATAAACCAAAGCTGGGTCACTGAAACCAAAGCCGGGTCACAGAAACCAAAGCCGGGTCACACAAACGTAGGTCGGGCCTACTTGCACCTTACTCGCGCCCTACTTGCGCCCTATTTGTACCCTAGTTACGCCCTAGTTGCGCCCTAGTTGCGCCCTAATTGCGCCCTAGTTGCGCCCTAGTTGCGCCCTAGTTGCGCCCTAGTTGCGCCCTAGTTGCGCCCTAGTTGCGCCCTAGTTGCGCCCTAGTTGTGCCCTAGTTGCGCCCTAGTCACGCCCTAGTCGCGCCCTATTTGCGCCCTAGTTGCGCCCTAGTTGCACCCTATTTTCACCCTTATTATGCCCTACTTGCGCCCTACTAGCACCCTACTTGCGCCCTAGTTGTGCCTTAGTTGGGCACTGGCTACGCTCTAGTTGTGCCCTACATGCGTGGTAGTTACGCCTTAGTTGCGCTTTAGTTGCGCCCAACTTGCACACTAGCTGCACCCTAGCTGCGCCCTAGTTGCGTCCTAGTTGTGCCCTAGTTGCGCCCTAGTTGCGCCCTGGTTGCGTACCGGTTGCACCCTAGTTGCACCCTAGTTGCGTCCTCGTTGCGCCCTGGTTGCGTCCCGGTTACTCCCTACTTGCACCGTAGTTGCGCCCAAGTCGCATCCTAGTCGCGCCCTAGTCGCGCCCTATTTGCGCCCTAGTTGGGCCCTAGTTGCACCCTAGTTGCACCCTAGTTGCGCCGTAGTTGTGTCCTAGTTGTGCCCTAGATGCGTCCTAGTTGCGCCCTAGTTGCGCCCTAGTTGCGCCCTAGTTGCACCCTAGTTGTGCCCTACTTGCACCCTAGTTACACCCTTCCTGCGCCCTACTGGCGCCTACTTGCGCTCTAGTTGCACCTCGGTTGGGCAGTAACTACGCCATAGTTGTCCCCTAGTTGGGCCCTAGTTGTGTCCTACTTGCGCCCTACTTGTGCCCTAGTTGTGCCTTAGTTGCACCCTAGTTGCGTCCAACTTGCACACTAGTTGCACCCTAGTTGCACCCTAGTTGCGCCCTAGTTGCGCCATAGTTGCACCCTAGTTGCACCCAAGTTACGCCATCGTTGCGCCCTCGTTGCACCCTCGTTGCACCCTCGCTGCACCCTCATTGCGCCCTAGTTGCGCCCTAGTTGCACCCAAGTTGCGCCCAAGATGCGTCCTAATTGTGCCCTAGTTGCGCCCTAGTTGCGCCCTAGTCGCGTACTAGTTGCGCCCTAGTTGCACCCTAGTTGTGCCCTTCTTGCACCCTTATTGTACCCTACTTACGCCCTACTGGCGCCCTTCTTGGGCCCTAGTTGCACCTTAGTCGGGCACTAGCTACGCCCTAGTTGTGTCCTAGTTGCACCCTAGTTGCGTCTTACTTGCGCCCTACTTGCGCCCTAGTTGCACCATATTTGCGGCCTAGTTGCGCCCTAGTTGTGCTCTAGTTGCACCCTAGTTGCGCCCTAGTTGCGCCCTAGTTGCACCCTAGTTGCGCCCTAGTTGCGCCCTAGTTGC
>SZWC01000362.1:424056-435051 GCA_023375785.1 Penium margaritaceum
CCCTAGTTGCGCCCTAGTTGCGCCCTAGTTGTGACCTAGTTACGTCCTAGTTGTGCCCTAGTTGTACCCTAGTTGCGCCCTAGTTGCACCCTAGTTGCACCATAGTTGCGCCCTAGTTGCGCCCTAGTTGCACCCTAGTTGTGTCCTAGTTGCGCCCTAGTTGCGCCCTTCTTGCGCCCTTGTTACGCCCTATTTGCACCCTAGTTGCGCCCTAGTTGCATGCTTATTGCGCCCTAGTTCCGCCCTAGTTACGCCCTAGTTGTTCCCTATTTGCGTCCTAGTTGCGCACTAGTTGCACCCTACTTGCGCCCTACTTGCACCCTACTTGCACCCTAGTTGCGCCTCAGTTGGGCACTAGCTACACCATAGTTTTACCCTAATTGCGCCCTAGTTGCGTCCTACTTGTGCCCTACTTAAGTCATAGTTACGCCTTAGTTGCGCCCTAGTTACGCCATAGTTGCGCCTTAGTTGCGTCCAAGTTGCGTCCTAGTTGTGCCTAGTTGTGTCCTACTTGTGCCATAGTTCCGCCCTAGTTGCGTCCTAATTGCACCCTAGTTGCACCATATTTACGCCCTTATTGCACCCTACTTACGCCATACTGGCACCCTACTTGCGCCCTAGTTGTGCCTTAGTTGGGCACCAGCTACGCCCTAGTTGTGCCCTAGCTGCGCGCTAGTTGCGTCCTACTTGTGTCCTACTTGTACGCTAGTTGCGCCTTAGTAGCGCCTTAGTTGCGCCCAACTTGCGCACTAGTTGCACCATAGTTACGCCCTAGTTGCGCCCTAATTGTGCCATACTTGCGCTCTAGTTGTGCCCTAGTTGCACCCTACTTGCGACCTAGTTGCGCCATAGTTACACCCTAGTTGCGCTCTAGTTGTGCCCTACTTGCGTCCTAGTTGCGCCTTAGTTGCGCCATAGTTGCGTCCAACTTGCACACTAGTTGCACCCTAGTTGTACCCTAGTTGCGCCCTAGTTGCGCCCTAGTTGCACCGTAGTTGCGCCCTAGGTGCGTCCTAGTTACGCCCTAGTTGCACCCTAGTTGTTCCCTTCTTGCGCCCTTATTGCACCAATCTTACACCCTACTGGCGCCCTACTTGCGCCCTAGTTGGGCATTAGCTACGCCCTAGTTGTGCCGTAGTTGCGCCCTAGTTGCGTCTTATTTGCGCCCTATTTGCGCCCTAGTTGCACACTATTTGCATCATACTTGCACCCTAGTTGCGCCCTAGTTGCGCCCTGAGTGCGCCCCCTAGTTCCGCACAAGTTGCACCTTACTTGCGCCCTAATTGCACCCTACTTGCGCCCTAGTTGCGCCTCAGTTGGGCACTAGCTACGCCCTAGTTGTACCCCAGTTGCGCCCTAGTTGCGTCCTACTTGTGCCTTATTTACGCCCTAGTTGCACCTTGTTTTCATCTTAGTTTCATTGTAGTTGCGCCCTAGGTGCGCCCTAGTTGCGCCCTATGTGTGCCCTAGTTGTGCCCTAGTTGTGTCCTAGTTGCGCCCAAGTTACGCCCTCATTGCGCCCTAGTTGCCCTCAGTTGTGCCGTTATTGCACCGTAGTTGCGCCCTAGTTGCGCCTTAGTTGCGCCAAAGTTGCGCCCTAGTTGCGCCCAAGTCGTGCCCTAGTCGCGCCCTAGTCGCGCTCTAGTCGCGCCATAGTCGCGCCCTAGTTGTGCCCTCGTTGCGCCCTAGTTACACCCTAGTTGCGCCCTAGTTGCGCCCTAGTTGCGCCCTTGTTGCGCCCTCGTTGCGCCCTTGTTGCGCCCTCGTTGCGCCCTCGTTGCGCTCAAGTTGCACCCTAGTTGCGCCCTTGTTACGCCCTAGTTGTGCCCCACTTGTGCCATAGTTACGCCATTATTGCGCCCTACTTGCACCCTACTTGCGCTCTAGTTGCACCCTTCTTGCACCCTAGTTGCGCCATACTTGCGCCCTAGTTGCACCCTAGTTGCGCCCTAGTAGCACCCTAGTTGCACCCTAATTGTACCCTAGTTGTACCCTAGCTGCGCCCTAGTTGCGCAATAGTTGCGCCCTAGTTACACCGTATTCGCACACTAGTCGCGCCATAGCCACGACCTAGTTGCGCCCTAGTTGCGCCCTAGTTGCGCTCTAGTTGCACCCTATTTGCGCCCTTATTGCACCCTACTTGCGCCGTACTGGCACCCTTCTTGCGCCCTAATTGTGCCTTAGTAGGGAACTAGCTACGCCCTAGTTGTGCCCTAATTGCACCCTAGTTGCGTCCTACATGTGTCATACTTGCGCGCTAGTTGCGCCTTAGTTGTGCCTTAGTTGCGTCCAACGTGCACACAAGTTGTACCTAGTTGCGCCCTAGTTGCGTCCTAGTTGTGCCCTAGTTGCGCCCTAGTTGCGCACTGGTTGCGCCCTGGTTGCGTCCTACTTGCACCCTAGTTGCGCCCTAGTTGTGCCCTAGTTGCGACCAAGTTGCGTCCTAGTTGTGCCCTAGTTGTGCCCTAGTTGCGTCCTAGTTGTACCCTAGATGCGCCCTAGTTACATCCTAGTTACACCCTAGTTGAACCCTAGTTGCGCCCTAGTTGCACCCTCGTTGCGCACTTGTCGCGCCCTAGTTGCGTCCTCATTACGCCCTTGTTGCGTCCTAGTTGAACCCTAGTTGCGCCCTAGTTGTGTCCTAGTTGTACCCTATTTGCGTCCTAGTTGCGCCCTAGTTGTGCCCTAGTTGCGCTCTAGTTTCGCCCTAGTTGCGCCCTAGTTGCGTCCTAGTTGTGCCTTAGTTGTGCCCTAGTTGCACCCTACTTGCGCCCTACTTACACCCTAGTCGCGCCCTAGTTGCGCTCTACTTGCGCCCTAGTCGCGTCCTAGTTGGGCCCTAGGTGCACCCTAGTTGCGCCCCTTTTACGCCCTTTGCTCCATATTTACGCCCTACTGGCGCCCTACTTACGCCCTAGTTGCGCCTTAGTTGGACACTAGCTACGTCCTAGTTGTGCCCTAGTTGCGCCCAAGTTGCGTCTTACTTGCGCCCTACTTACGCCCTATTTGCGCCCTAGTCGCGTCCTAGTTGCGCCCTAGTTGCACCCTATTTGTGCCCTAGTGGCGCCCTAGTTGCAACCTAGTTGCGCCCTAATTGCGCCCTAGTTGCGCCCTGGTTCCACCCTGGTTGCGCACTAGTTGCGCCCTAGTTGCGCCCTAGTTGCGCCCTAGTTACACCCTAGTTGCGCCCTAGTTGCGACCTAGTTGTGTCCTAGTTGTGCCCTAGTTGCGCCCTAGTTGCATCCTAGTTGCACCCTAGTTGCACCCTAGTTGCGCCATAGTTGCGCCCTAGTTGCACCCTATTTGCGCCCTAGTTGCGCCCTAGTTGCGCCCTAGTTGCACCCTAGTTGCGCCCTAGTTGTGCCCTAGTTACGCCCTAGTTCCGCGATAGTTGTGCCCTAGTTGCGCCCTAGTTGCGCCCTAGTTGCACACTAGTTGTACCCTACTCGCGACCTACTTGCGCCCTACTTGCGCCATAGTTGCACCTCAGTTGGGCACCAGCTACGCCCTAGTTGTACCCTAGTGGCACCCTGGTTGCGTCCTACTTGTGTCATACTTGCGCCCTAGTTGCGCCTTAGTTGCGCCCTAGTTGCACCCTAGTTGCGCCTTAGTTGCGCCCTAGATGTGGCCTAGTTGCGCCCTAGTTACGCCCTAGTTGCGCCCTAGTTACGCCCTATTTATACCCTTGTTGCACCCTAGTTGCGCCCTAGTTGCACCCTAGTTGCGCCCTAGTTGCGCCCTAGTTGCGCCCTAGTTGCGCCCTAGTCACGCTCTAGTTGCGCCCTGATTGCGCCCTTGTTGCACCCTAGTTACACCCTATTTGCGCCCTTGTTGCACCCTGCTTGCGCCCTACTGGCACCCTACTTGCGCCGTAGTTGTGCCTTAGTTGGTTACTAGCTACGCCCTAGTTGTGCCCTAGTTGCGCGCTAGTTGCGTCCTACGTGTGTCCTACTTGCGCGCTAGTTGCGACTTAGTAGCGCCTTAGTTACGCCCATTTTTGCACTAGTTGCATTCTAGTTGTGCCCTACTTGCGCACTAGTTGTGCCATACTTGCGCTCTAGTTGCACCCTAGTTGCACCATACTTGCGCCCTAGTTGCGCATTAGTTGCACCCTAGTTGCGCCCTAGTTGCGTTCTAGTTGCGTCCTACTTGCGCCGTAGTTGCGCCTTAGTTGCGCCCTGGTTGCGCCCAACTTGTACACTAGTTGCACCCTAGTTGCGCCCTAGTTGCACCCTAGTTGTGCCCTAGTTGCACCTTAGTTGCGCCCTAGTTACGTCATAGTTGCGCCATAGTTACGTCCTAGTTGCATCCTAGTTGCGCCCTAGTTGCGCCCTAGTTGCGCCCTAGTTGCACCCTAATTGCGTCCTAGTTGCACCCTAGTTGCGCCCTTGTTGCACCTTAGTTGTGCCCTAGTTGCGCCCTACTTGCGCCCTACTTGCGCCCTAGTTGCGCCCTTCTTGCACCCTAGTTGCGTCTTAGTTGCGCCCTAGTTGCATCCCAGTTCCGCCCTTCTTGTGTCCTTATAGCACCCTACTTACACCCTATTGGCGCCCTACTTGCGCCATAGTTGCGCCTCACTTGGGTACTAGCTATGCCCTAATTGTGCCATAGTTCCACCCTAGTTGCGTCTTACTTGTGCCCTACTTGCGCCCTAGTTCCACCCTACTTACGCCCTACTTGCACCCTAGTTGCGCCCTAGTTGCGCCCTAGTTGCGCCCTAGTTGCGCCCTAGTTGCGCCCTGGTTGGGTACAAGTTGCAACCTACTTGCGCCCTCCTTGCACCCTACTTGCGCCCTAGTTGCGCCTCAGTTGGGGACTAGCTACGCCACAGTTGTACCCTAGTTGCACCCTAGTTGCGTCCTACTTGTACCCTATTTGTGCCCTAGTTACGCCTTAGTTGCGCCCTAGTTGCGCCATAGTTGCGCCCTAGTTGGGCCCTAGTTGTGCCCTAGTTGCACCCTAGTTGCGCCATAGTTGCGCGCAAGGCGCGCCCTAGTCGCGCCCTAGTTGCATCCTAGTTGTGTCCTAGTTGTGCCCTAGTAGCGCCCTAGTTACGCCCTAGTTGCGCCCTAGTTGCCCGCAGTTGCGCCTTAATTGCAACCTAGTTGCGCCCTAGTTGTGCCCTTGTTGCACCCTAGTTGCGCCCTAGTTGCGCCCAAGTCGCGCCTTAGTCGCGCCCTAGTCGCGTCCTAGTTGCGCCCTAGATGCGCACTAGTTGCACCCTACTTGCGCCCTAGTTGCGCCCTAGTTCCGCCCTAGTTGTGCCCTAGTTGCGTCGTAGTTGCGCCCTAGTTGCGCCCTAGTTGCCCCCTGGTTGCGCCCTTGTTGCGTCCGGGCGACCTAGTTGCGCCCTAGTTGCGTCCTTCTTGCGCTCTAGTTGCACCCTATTTGCTCCCTTATTGCACCCTACTTGCGCCCTACTGGCACCCTTCTTGCGCCCTAGTTGTGCCTTAGTTGGGCACTACCTACGCCCTAGTTGTGCCATGATTGCATCCTAGTTGCGTCCTACTTGTGCCCTACTTGCGCGCTAGTTGCGCCTTAGTTGTGCATTAGTTGCGTCCAATGTGCACACTAGTTGCACCCTAGTTGCGCCCTACTTGCGCCCTAGTTGTGCCGTAGTTGCACCCTAGTTGCGCCCGGGATGCGCCCTGGTTGCCCCCTACTTGCACCCTAGTTGCGCCCTAGTTGCGCCCTAGTTGGGACCTAGTTGCGTCCTAGTTGTACCCTAGTTGTGCCCTAGTTGCGCCCTAGTCGTACCCTAGATGTGCTCTAGTTACATCCTAGTTGCGCCCTAGTTGCACCCTAGTTGCGTCCTAGTTGCGCCCTCGTTGCGCCCTAGTCGCATCCTAGTTGCGTCCTCGTTGCACCCATGTTGCGCCCTAGTTGTACCCTAGTTGTGCCCTAGTTGCGCCCTAGTTGTACCCTATTTGCGTCCTAGTTGCGCTCTAGTTGTGCCATAGTTGCGCTCTACTTGCGCCCTGATTGCACCCTAGTTGAGCCCTAGTTGTGCCTTAGTTGTGCCCTAGTTGCACCCTACTTGCGCCCTACTTGCACCCTAGTCGCACCCTAGTTGCGCCCTACTTGCGCCCTAGTCACGTCCTAGTTGTGCCCTAGTTGCACCCTAGTTGCGCCCTTCTTGCACCCTTATTGCACCATACTTACGCCCTACAGGCGCCCTACTTGCGCCCTAGTTGCGCCTTAGTTGTGAACTAGCTGCACCCTAGTTGTGCCCTAATTGCACCCTAGTTGCGTCTTACTTGCGCCCTACTTGCGCCCTAGTTGCGCCCTAGTCGCGCCCTAGTTTCGCCCTAGTTACACCCTAGTTGCGTCCTAGTTGCGCCCTAGTTGCACCCTAGTTGCGCCCTAATTGTACCCTAGTTGCGCCCTGGTTCCACACGAGTTGCGCACTAGTTGCGCCCTAGTTGCGCCCTAGTTGCGCCCTACTTGCACCATAGCTGCGCCCTAGTTGTGACCTAGTTGTGTCCTAGTTGTGCCTAGTTGCGCCATAGAAGCACCATAGTTGCACCCTAGTTGCACCCTAGTTGCGCCCTAGTTGCGCCCTAGTTGCGCCCTATTTGCGCCCTATTTGTGCCCTAGTTGCGTCCTAGTTGCACCCTAGTTGAGCCCTAGTTTCGCCCTAGTTGCACCCTAGTTCCGCCCCAGTTGTGCCCTAGTTGCACCCTAGTTGCGCCCTCGTTGCACACTAGCTGCACCCTACTTGCACCCTACTTGCATCCTACTGGCGCCCTAGTTGCGCATCAGTTGGGCACCAGCTACGCCCTAGTTGTACCCTAGTTGTGCCCTAGTTGCGTCCTACTTGTGTCCTACTTGCACCCTAGTTGCGCCTTTGTTGTGCCCTAGTTATGCCCTAGTTGCGCCTTAGTTGCACCCTAGATGTGGCCTAGTTGCGCCCTAGTTCCGCCCTAGTTGCGCCCTAGTTACGCCCTAGTCGCGCCCTAGTTGCGCCCTAGTTACACCCTAGTTGCGCCCTAGTTGCGCCCTAGTTGCGCCCTAGTTGCGCCCTAGTCGTGCCCTAGTTGCACCCTAGTTGCGCCATAGTTGCGCCCTAGTTGCACCCTATTTGCGCCCTTATTGAACCCTACTTGCGCCCCATTGGCACCCAACATGCACCCTAGTTGTGCCTTAGATGGGCACTAGATACGCCCTAGTTGTGCCTTAGTTGCGCGCTAGTTGAGTCATACTTGTGCCCTACTTGCGGTCTAGTTGCGCCTTAGTAGTGCCTTAGTTGCGCCCAACTAACGCACTAGTTGCACCCTAGTTGTGCCCTAGTTGCGCCCTAGTTGTGCCATACTTGCGCTCCAGTTGCACCCTCGTTGCACCATACTTGCGCCCTAGTTATGCCCTAATTGCACCCTAGTTGCGCCCTAGTTGCGCTCTAGTTGCGCCCTACTTGTGCCGTAGTCGCGCCTTAGTTGCGCCCTAGTTGCGCCCAACTTGCACACTAGTTGCACCCTAGTTGCACCCTAGTTACGCCCTAGTTGCGCCCTAGTTGCACCCTAGTTGCGCCCTACTTGCGCCCTACTTGCGCCATATTTGCGCTCTAGTTGCGCCCTAGTTGCGCCCTACTTGTGCCCTAGGCGCGTCCTAGTTGCGCCCTAGTCGCACCCTAGTTGCGCCCTTCGTGCGCCCTTATTGTACCAAACTTACAACCTACAGGCGCCCTACTTGCGCCATTGTTGTGCCTCAGTTGGACACTAGCTACGCCCTAGTTTCCCCCAGTTGCGCCCTCATTGCGCCCTAGTTGCGCCCTAGTTGCGCCTTAGTTGCGACCTAGTTTCGCCCTAGTTGCGCCCAAGTCGCGCCCTAGTTACGCCCTAGTCGTCCCTAGTCGCGCCCTAGTCGTGCCCTAGTTGCGCCTTAGTTGCGCCCTAGTTGCACAATAGTTGTGCCCTAGTTGCACCCTATTTGCGACCTAGTTGTGCCCTAGTTGCGTCCTAGTTGCGCCCTAGTTGCGTCCTAGTTGCACCCTACTTGCGCCCTATATGTGCCCTAGTTGCGCCCTAGTTGCATCCTACTTGCGCCCTAGTTTCGTCCTAGTTGCGCCCTAGTTGTGCCCTAGTTCCGCCCTAGTTGTGCCCTAGTTGCGCCCTACTTGCGCCCTACTCTCGCCCTAGTTGCACCTCAGTTGGGCACTAGCTNGTTGCACCCTATTTGCGACCTAGTTGTGCCCTAGTTGCGTCCTAGTTGCGCCCTAGTTGCGTCCTAGTTGCACCCTACTTGCGCCCTATATGTGCCCTAGTTGCGCCCTAGTTGCATCCTACTTGCGCCCTAGTTTCGTCCTAGTTGCGCCCTAGTTGTGCCCTAGTTCCGCCCTAGTTGTGCCCTAGTTGCGCCCTACTTGCGCCCTACTCTCGCCCTAGTTGCACCTCAGTTGGGCACTAGCTACGCTCTAGATATACCCTAGTTGCGCCCTAGCTGCGTCCTACTTGTGTCCTAGTTGCGCCCTAGTCGCGCCTTAGTTGCGCCTTAGTTGCGCCTTAGTTGCGCCTTAGTTGCGCCTTAGTTGCGCAATAGTTTCGCCCAAGTTGCGCCCTAGTTGCGCCCTAGTCTCACCCTAGTTGCGTCCTAGTTGCGCCCTTATTGCGCCCTAGTTGCGTCCTAGTTGCGCCCTAGTTGCCCCCTTGTTGCGCCCTTGTTGCGCCCTCGTTGCGCCCTCGTTGCGCCCTCGTTCCACCCTCATTGCGCTCAAGTTGCGCCCTAGATGCACCCTTGTTACACCCTAGTTGTGTCCCACTTGTGCTGTAGTTGCGCCCTACTTGCGTCCTACTTGCGCCCTACTTGCGTCCTAGTTGCACCCTTCTTGCGCCCTACTTGCGCCCTAGTTGGGCCCTAGTTGTGCCCTAGTTGCGCCCTAGTTGCGCCCTAGTTGGTTCTAGTTGCACCCTAGTCACGCCCTAGTCGCGCCCTTGTCACGCCCTAGTTGCGTCCTAGTTGCGTCCTAGTTGCGCTCTAGTTGCACCCTATTTGCGCCCTTCTTCCACCCTACTTGCGCCCCACTGGCACCCTTCTTGCGCCCTAGCTTTGCCTTAGTTGGGCACTAGCTACGCCCTAGTTGTGCCCTAGTTGCGCCCTAGTTGCGTACTACTTGTGCCCTACTTGCGCGCTAGTTGCGCCTTAGTTACACCTTAGTTGTGCCCAACTTGCACACTAGTTGCACCCTAGTTGCACCTTAGTTGCGCCCTAGTTGTACCCTACTTGCGCCCTAGTTGCGCCCTGGTTGTGCCCCGGTTGCGCCCTAGTTGCGCCCTAGTTACGCCCTAGTTGTGCCATATTTGCGCCCTAGTTCCGATCTAGTAGCGTCCTAGTTATACCCAAGTTGTGCCCTAGTTGCGCCCTAGTTGCACCATAGTTGCACCCTAGTTGCACCCTAGTTGCGCCCTAGTTGCGCCCTAGTTGCGCCCTAGTTGCGCCCTCGTTGCGTCCTCGTTACCCCTAATTGCGCCCTCGTTGCGCCCTTGTTGCGCCCTAGTTGCACCCTAGTTGCGCTCTAGTTGCGCCCTAGTTGCGTCCTAGTTGCGCCCTAGTTGCGCCCTAGTTGCACTCTGGTTGCACCGTAGTTGCGCCCTAGTTGTGCCCTAGTTGCGCCCTAGTTGCACCCTAGTTGCGTCCTAGTTACGCCCTAGTTGCGCCCTAGTTGCGCCCTTGTTGCGCCTTAGTTGTGCCCTAGTTGTGCCCTACTTGCGCCCTACTTGCGCCCTAGTTGCGCCCTACTTGCACCCTAGTTACGTCTTAGTTGCGCCCTAGTTGCGCCCTAGTTGCGCCTTAGTTGTGCCCTAGTTGCGCCCTAGTTGCGCCCTAGTTGCACCCTAGTTGCGTCCTAGTTACGCCCTAGTTGCGCCCTAGTTGCGCCCTTGTTGCGCCTTAGTTGTGCCCTAGTTGTGCCCTACTTGCGCCCTACTTGCGCCCTAGTTGCGCCCTACTTGCACCCTAGTTACGTCTTAGTTGCGCCCTAGTTGCGCCCTAGTTGCGCCTCAGCTGGGCACTATCTACGCCCTGGTTGTACCCTACATGTGCCCTTGTTGCGTCCTACTTGTGCCCTATTTGCGCCATAGTTGCGCCTTAGTTGTGTCCTGGTTACTCCTAGTTACACTCTAGTTGCGCCCTAGTTGCGCCCTAGTTGCGCCCTAGTTGCGCCCTAGTTGCGGCCTAGTTGCACCTTAGTTGCGCCCTAGTTGCACCCTAGTTGCGCCCTAGTTGCGCCCTAGTTGCCCCCAGTTGCGTCCTAATTGCGCCCTAGTTGCGTCATAGTTGCGCCCTGGTTGCGCCCTAGTTGCGCCCAAGTCGCGCCCTGATCGCGCCCTAGTCGTGCCCTAGTTGCGCCCTAGTTGCGCACTAGTTGCACCCTAGTTGCGCCCAAGTTGCGCCCTAGTTGAGCCCTAGTTGTGCCCTAGTTGTAACCTAGTTGCGCCCTAGCTGCGCCCTAGTTGTCCCTAGTTGCGTCCTCATTGCGTCCTAGTTGCGCCCTAGTTGCGCCCTAGTTGTGCCCTAGTTGCATCCTAGTTGCGCCATAGTTGCGCCCTAGTTGCCCCATAGTTGCGCCCTAGTTGCGCCCGGGCGTCCTAGTTGCGTCCTAGTTGCGCCCTACTTGCACCCTAGTTGCACCCTAGTTTACCACTAGTTGCGCCCTAGTTGCGTCCTAGTTGAGCCCTAGTTGCGTCCTAGTTGCACCCTACTTGCACCCTACTGGCGCCTACTTGCGCCCTAATTGCGCCTCAGTTGGGCACTAGCTACGCCCTAGTTGTCCCCTAGTTGCGCCCTTAGTTGCGTCTTACTTACGCCCTAGTTGCGCCTTAGCTGCGCCCTAGTTGCGCCCAACTTGCAGACTAGTTACACCCTAGTTGCGCCCTAGTTGCCCCCTATTTGCGCCCTAGTTGCACCCTAGTTGCGCCCTAGTTGCGCCCTAGTTGCACCCTCATTGCACCCTCGTTGCGCCCTAGTTGTACCCTAGTTGCGCCCTAGTTGCACCCTAGTTGC
>SZWC01000363.1:38794-73881 GCA_023375785.1 Penium margaritaceum
TCCTCCTCCTCCTCCTCCTCCTCCTCCTTGCATCTGCAGTCCACCAGAGGTGAGCTCGATCATGAGCTTGATTGTAGAAAATCGGAAAAAGGCCTGAATGCCCCCCAACCTTGGACAAGGCCCCGAGTATGCCAGAAAAAGAGGGGCATCTTGTTATATTCATCCCCCCTCCCGTCGGAGGCGCGATGTCCTGGCATGCCTGAGATACTCTTGCAGAGAAGTGTTGAAGTTAGCTTCAATTGTGCTCAGCTAGATACCCCTTCTATTGCACCAGAAACTCAATTTCACGTCCCCTCAGGTGGTCCGCCTCAAACTCCCCATCTTCTCCACCTCAAACTCCTCATTTCCTTCAACCTGGACACTAGGAGGTGGAGCTGTCTTGCGATCATGGAAGCAGGTGTTTCCATCATGATACGTACAAAGTGAGGAGATGTAGAATACCGGATGGATGGTGTAGTGAGCTGGTAGCTCCAGCTTGTAAGACACGACTGGTTGCTTCTCCAGAATGGAGAATGGACCCACCCATCATGGCTTCAGCTGTGAACTTCCAACCCCCATCAGTTGCAAGTTTGCGGAGTTTAGCATCACTTGACTACCCACTCAGAACTCCTCTGCTGATCAATTTTTATCTGCTTATTGCTTCTGCTGCTTCTCTGCCTTCAACAACTATTGCCCCGCCTCGTCCCATGTGGTGGCAAACCTATCAACAATCTGCTACATAACCGAAGGAGATGTTGCCGTAGCAAAGGCGTTTGGGCTCAATGACTGGTGATCATAGACCACCCCAAACTGTGACTTTGCTGTTGATGCTGACACTACTCAGCTGTAGGCAAACTCTGCCACTCCAAGCTTCTCCTCCCAACCATCTCCATCCGGTGGGATGATGCTCTACAACAGGTGCTCCAAAGTCTAGTTCACACGCTCTTTCCTTCCATTGCTCTGTAGGTGGTATGCAGTGATCAACTGCATCCTCGTGCCTAGTTTTTCCATAGATCTCTCGAGAACTGCAAAGTGAAGGGTGGATCGCAATCTAAGACCACCGACTGCAGCACTCCATGCAACTTGATGGCATGACCAAGGAGGATTTGAGCTGTCCTAACAGTCGGGATGCTCTCTGTACATGCAATGAAATATGCCATATTGGAGAACCGGTCCAACACCACCAAGACTGTGTTGTTACCTTGCTGCCTCACAGGTAACCCGTCGATAAAGTTGAGCAAGATGTGTATCCATGGCTACTAGGGTACAGACAATGGTTTTAGCTCTCTTGGTGGCTTGGTCCTTGGTGCCTTAATGTGTTGGCAAACATTGCAACTGCTCAGAAACTTCTTGAGGTCAGTCACCATTGAACACCGCCAGTATTGGCGTACCAATGCTTTGAGCATCTTGTCAAAGCTGAAATGACCTGAGTAGTGGGTGTCATACACCTCCTCCAGTAGCAACTACATCAAAGACGCACAGTTTGGCACGACAATCATTTTCTCTTGCTCCCTTTGCTAATACGTTCCATCCCACATGGCTTCTTTCAACGCACCACCCGTGAACACACCGTCCATGCCAGAACCATACTTAAACAGACTGTGCATGTTTACAAATCCCATCAACACTGAGATGACATCGAGGCTCAAGCCAATCCTCCACAACAGAGGATCTCCTGGATTCACTTTTCCATTCTTGTAATGTATATTGTAGTCAAATCGTCTTTCCAAAAACTCCATCCTACAAGTCTGCTGGTGACTAGGGTTCAACGACGTCTTCAGGTGCTTCAGGGCATAATGATCCGTGAAGATCACCCAGTGTTTCAACTCTAATTAACAATCTAAGTAATGCTTGAAGACATGGATCACAGCCAACATCTCCTTCTCATGGATTGCGTCGTTTACTTCCACATCTCACAGCTTGCGAGACGCATATACAATCGGCTGCGGGCCCTTTCTATGATCTTGTATCAACAATACCCCAATGAGATATTTGTTTACATCCGTTGTCATAAAGAACTCCTTTGATGAATCCAGATAGACCACGAGAAGAGTGTCACACATTCAAAACTTGAGCTCCTCAAAGCCCTTCTTCTCCTTCTTGTCCCATTTACACTGGTAATCCTTCCTCGAGAACTGGGTCAATTACGTACCCTTCTCTGCATTCTCCCGGATGAGCTTCTAGTAGTAATTGACAAACTCGAGGAAGATCCGGATATCATACACACACTTTGGTGTAGGCCACTGCTTTAGTGCTTCCACCTTCCTTGGATCCATGAGAAGACCCTTATCATTCACAATGTTTCCAAGGAACTCCACCTCTCTCTTCTTGAACTCACGATTTGAAAGCTTAGCAAACAACTTCTCTCTTTGAAGGAATATCCAACACCTGTACGAGATGTTTCTGATGCTCTTATAAAGTTTAGGAGTAGATTGGAATGTTATTGGTCCAAGTGGAAGATCCTATTCATAAGACTTATGAATGTTTCTGGAGCATTGGTCAACTCGAACGCCATAACGAGGAACTCAAAATGGTCATACTATGTGTGAACGCCATCTTCTCCACGTCCTGTTCTGCAATCCGGATCTGATGGTATCCCAAACGTAAGTCGATCTCGTGGAAGTACTGTACTACCCTCAGTTACTCAAACATCTCCTTCACCCTTGGTAGAAAGTACGGATTCTTGACGGTTACGTTATTCAGTGTGCGATAGTCTATGCACATCCACAGCTCCCCTATTGTTTTTCTTCACGGAGAGGACCGGTGCAGCATATGGCGGCACCAATGCCCTAATGAGCCCCTGCTCCATTTGCTCCTCCAACTACTTCTTCAGCTCACCAAGCTCATTGTCGCTCGTGTGATAAGCAACATGCACTGTCGGAGTCACTCCCAGAATCAGCTCAATTATGTGGTCAATATCCTACTTCGGCAAAAAACCTTTTAACAACTCAGCAGGAAACATGTCACCGTATCTGTCTAATCCCTTGATACCTTTCCACAGCATTGCTTCTGGCACTTTCTTTGCTCTCGTTCTTGTTCCTTTGCCTCTGCTGCCAACACTTCCAACTTTGTAGGTGCTTTCCTCTGTCACACCCACACAAGGTAAACAACATCCCCTCCTACACTAACAGTGTTTCAGTTTTACATAACTCTATTGCTGCACTTTGTCTACCTTGGATTCATTCTCCTCAATCCAAAGTTGCAAAACCATTTGCTCTCCAATTTTTTTCACCTTCACCTGGTTCTGCATACAATCCCCAACATGTTTTTTTTGGTACAGCCAGTCACGTCCCAAAATGTCACCATAGACATCCATCGGGCCTGTGCGGAAGCCTACCTTGTATGACAGCTTGCTCAAACAAACCTAAAAAGGGTTTTGAGGCAATCCACACTCCAAATCCCCTTGTACCAACTTGGCCTTTTGTTGGCTTCCCATGTAGCCACGCAAGCCTCGACCTATCTGTGAGCTCATCGCTAAAGACCAAGTGTGATGTGTCACAATCCAATAAGACTTTCATCTTTTGGCGAATCTGTGCCCGACACCATTCGTAGAACTAGCCAATGAAGTTTTGGCATTCAGGAGGACTCCCAAAATGCTCCTCATCCCTTTGCTCTGCAGCAATAAACTTGGCAGCTCCCTAGTTGTCAAAAGGAATTTTCGGGCAAGTGTCTACTAATGCAGACAAAGCTTTTCCAGGAGTTTGCCGTCCGCCACTTACTACTGGTTGCCATTTCCCCGCTGCTTCTTCTTGTATTCCTTGTAGTACCCAGGCTTTCCGCCGATCCAACAGTTCCTACCACATGCCTTTGCTCTGTTGCTAGCCTCCTTCCATTATGTCTAACTCCATGGGGTTAGCTTGTTGGTGCTGCAACGCTTGCAAGTATCCTACTTCTCATAAAAACACCCTCAATGGTAGCATAGCGCATCAACACTCTCACCTGTGAGCAAAATCACCAGGAAATCCGTGATTCCACTTAGTGTCACCATGCACTGAATCTCCACCTTCAAAATTTCATGGTATTTGTCTGCCATCTCCGGCTCGTTCATGTCATCATTCTCCAAGCTCAACAACAGGAATCTGTTGGCACTAGTGGGTATAGAGGTACCCTCAAGGATGCCTAGCTCTCACTGGTTCACGCTATCAATGTTTGGGGTAGCCAATGGACACCAATGGTGGAGAGTGTGGAGCACAAGGATTGCAGATATGAGTGGGCAGAACACGTCGTATTCAGTAGAACTGAATCAAAACATGCTTTTGTTACTAAGAACAGTGAGATTACATCAGATCCTTATAGCCTGTAAACTAAGCTTTCCAACGCATCCAAGCACGCCCAAATCCGAGCAGTAGAGCCCATAGTATGGCCGTCAAAGTAACCTTTGATGAAGCCGTCCACCTTGCCTTGCGCGCTAGATAACGGGAGGCACTTCGACAATGCCCCGTCGGAGCGTCTTTCCTTGCTCAGAAGTCAAAGAGAAGTTTACCCTGGTCAAGGAGGTCCCTCTGGTCGCTTCATTCATGGCCCTGGTCCATTTGGAGCTTGTTGGAGACGAAATCGGATCACTGGAAGTGGATTCTTCTGCCATCCATGGCGGGTACCAGATTCCACTGGATCTTGTATGGAAAAATCTGAAACATCCAAATCATAAATCAAATCAGGTGTTCGAGCACTCATCAATGGTCGAACCAGGGAGTACCATCAACAGCACTCATGACAAGGGGCACACCATGTCAACAATCTCCACCTTGCACCGCAGCCTTGATGCCCTGACCTTGAAACCCGTAGCATCTCAAACCTCACGTAGACCGAGCTCCATACAGCTCATGTCATGCATGTCTTTGGGCTGTGGTTTGGTCATGGCGTCGGCCTCCATGCACTTAGTGCCACAATGCACAATAGCTGCATCTCCCTTCGCCACCAAGTCTTGCGCGTAGTGATACCGGAACTCAATGTTCTTGGTCCTCCTGTGCAGCACATGGTTCTGGGTGAAGCTGATGTCACTCATGAGTACAATCAGCTTCCTTTGTGGCACCCGGGTCTCCTTTAGCAGCCGCCGCAGCCACACCGCCTCCTTTACGGCTTCCACGAGTGCGATGTACTCCGCTTAGGTGCTGGACAGTGCCACGCAATCCTGCTTCCTGCTTGCCCATGAAACTGGTGTACCACCATGCACAAACACGAACTCCGATGTTGATTTTCTGTCAACCACATCACCAGCCCAATTGACAATGGAGTACCGACTAACTCAAGGGAGTCGTCATGCGCTCGCCCTCTAAACACGAGTCGCGATTGTTTTGTCGCCTTGAGATAGCGGAGGATCCTCTTCACCGCTTGCCAATGTAGCGGTCCGGGGGCATGAACATAGCGGCCCACTTGGCCCTCTGCGAAGGCCAGGTCAGGTCGCGTCGCCACCATGGCGTACATGATGCTCCCCAAAGCGGAATGGTATGGCACACCTGCCATGTCCTCCTCCTCATCCATGCTCGGCCCCATGTTCGAGCTTAACTCACATGTGGTGTTCATGGGTGTTCGAATGGGATTGCACTCCTCCATGTTCTAGCGGCGGAGCACCTCTTGCACCTACTTTGCCTGCCCCATCTCCAGTGTGCGTGTCTTGCGGTCCTGCTTGATGGTGACGCCGATGTAGTACGCGAGCTCGTCCATGTTGGTCATTTTGAACCGACCGCCCGGATGCCAATTGAGGTTCACCCATTCCTCCATGTTCGATGACACAAGGACGAGGTCATTCACGTAAAGAACAACAAACTGGTGCAACCCCGGTTGCACCAGTGTGCACGTACACACTCGCCCATGAAGCCCATCTCGACCATGAAGCCATCCATTTTTCGGTACCACATGAGTGGCACTTGCTTCAACCCATAAAGCGCCTTGCGAAGCTGACACACCTTTCCCGATGCATCCACCCCCTCCGGTACCTCATGAGGACCTCCTTGTCCAGTTCACTATTGAGGAATTTGGTTTTCACGTCCATTTGGTGGATTTTATAGTCATGCGCCACTGCCACAGAGAAAATGTTGTGGATGGAGGCGAACTTCACCACCGGTACAAAGGTCTTGTCGTTATGTTCACCCTTCCGTTGGACGTACCCCTTCGCCACCAGCCGTGCCTTGTACTGCTCCACCTTCCTCTCCTTGGTAAGCTTCTTTTTGAAGATCCACTTGGCGCCAATAATCTTCGCGTCCTCCGGCCTGCCGATCAGCTGCCAAGTACCATTCTCTTAATGGGAGGCGAGTTCAAATTTTATAGCTCCCTCCTACAGCCCCATCCTTCCGCTATAATGCCTCCTTGATGGTCTCAGGTTCCTCTTGCACAAAGAACGCTTGACCGAATCCAGTCCAGATGCCCGCCGCGGCATCGTACCTTTCTTTCGTCCTACTTGCGCGTCCACTTCTCCGAGGTTGCTTCTGTTGAGGCAGCAGTTGTTGCTGCCGCTGCTGTTGCTGCTGTCCTCTCCCGGTGCCACTCACACCGCTGGTCTTGACCCCTCTCTCGGGGACCGTAGAGATGTGGACTCACTCCCCACCTCCTCATTCAGCTCCACTGCTGCCGGCACTTCAGACTCATTGTCCGACTTGGTTCAATGCAAGTCAGCCGCTCCCCCATCCCCCGGATGGTTCCCGCCCGTTGGAGCCACTCGGACGTCACCCTCTTTTGGGTCCTCTGGCGTTTCCCCCTCGAGGAGTGCCAGCCACTCTCCCCACTTAGAGAAACCCGCATCCTTGTCCGTCCAACGGCTATCCTCATCAAACGTGTGACATCGTGACTCTTCACAATCTACTGCCTCCGCGGGTCTAAGAGCCGGTACGTCTTGCTCCCGCTCTCGTACCCAACGAAGATACACCGGTGAGTTCGTGGGTCCAGCTTGTCCCTCCCCTCCCGTGCCTGCACAACAGCATATGCAACGCAGCTGAATGTGTGGAGGTGAGCCACAGTTGGCTTCTTCCCGCTCCACACTTCTTGTGGAGTCTTCAACACCTTGGACTCCGTATCTTTTAACGGATTCATCAGCATCAGGTTCATGATGTACGTCACTGTCCATGCCGCATCCGCCAGTATTCTTGTGCAAGTCCAGCATCACTCAACATGGACCAGACCCTGTTGAGGATGGTGCGGTTTGCCCTCTCGGCGATGCCGTTCTGCTGCAGAGAATGTGGCATAGTTATCCGTCACGCAATCCACTTGCTCTGTTAGCACTAGTGGGTGTAGAGACACCCTCAAGGATGCCTTGCTCTCACTGATGCATGCAACCAATGTTTGGGACAGCCAATGGACACCTTTGGTGAAGAGTGTGGAGCACAAGGATCACGGATGTGAATAGGTAGAACACGTTGCATTCAGTAGAACTGAATTGAAACACGTTTTTGTTACTTTGCACAATAAGATTACATCAGTTGCTTATAGCTTGTGATCTAAGATTTCCAACGCATCTAAGCATGCCCAAATCGTAGCAGTAAAGCCCCTGCTATGGCCGTTGAAGTAACCCTTGGTGGAGCCGTCAACCTTGCCTTGCACGCTAGGCAACAGGAGGCGCTTCGACGATGACCCGTCAGAGCGCCTTCCCTCGCCCAGAGGTCAAGGAGAAGTTTACCCTGGTTAAGGAGAATCCTCTGGTTGCTTCCTTTATGGCCCTGGTGAATTTGGAGCTCGTTGCGGATGAACTCGGATCACTGGCGGTGGATTATCCCGCCACCCATGGCGGATACCAGAATCCACCCGCCCAACACCCGAACTTCGGGTTAGGCTAACTTTCTGAATACTCACTCAAATCGAGTGATTCAAAGCTCGATTCTTCATGGAAACTTCCAAGAAATGTAAATCTAAAGTCACATCAGGTGTTCGACCACTCCTCAGTTGTCAAACCAGAGAGTACGATCAACGGCACTTATGGAAAGGGGCACACCATGTCAACAACCTCCCCCTTGTGCCGCAGCCTTGATGCCATGTCCTTGGAACCTGTAGCATTTTAAACTTCAAAGTGCAGACCAAGCTCCATGTAGCTTGCATCGTGCCTGTCCTTGGGCTGTGCCTTGGTCATGGTGTTGGCAAGTATGCGCTTAGTTCCACAATATACAATAGCCGCATCTCCCTTTGCCACCAAGTCTTGCGCGTACTGATGCCAGATCTCAATGTGCTTGGTCCTCCTGTACACCACCGGGTTCTGGGTTAGGCTGTTGGCTCTCATGTTGTCGACATTGAGTACCGTCGGCTTCCTTCACAGCACTCCGATCTCCCTTAGTAGCCTCAGCAGCCACACCGCCTCCTTTGCGGCTTCCGCAAGCGCGTTATACTCCGCTTCAGTGCTAGACAGTGCCACACAATCTTGTTTCCTTCTTGCCTATGCAACTTCTACACCACCAAGCACAAACACGTACCCCGACGTTGACCTTTTGTCATCCACATCACCAGCCCAGTCTGCATCAGAGTAGCCGACCAACTCGAGGGAGTCGTCGTGCGTTCCCCCTCTAAACACGAGCCGCGACTGTTTTGTCGCCTTGAGATAGCGGAGGATCCGCTTCACCGCTTGCCAATGCAGCGGCCCTCCGTGAAGGCCAGGTCGGGCCGCGTTTCCACCATGGCATACATGATGCTCCCCACGGTAGACTGGTATGGCACACTTGCCATCTCCTCCTTCTCCTCGACCGTGCTCGGCCCCATGCCCGAGCTCATCTCACATGTGGTGGTCATGGGTGTGCCGATGGGGTTGCACTCCTCCATGTTGTAGCGGCGGAGCACCTCTTGCATGTACTTTGCCTGCCCCATCTCCAGCGTACGTGTCTTGTGGTCCCTCTTGATTGCGACGCCGAGGTAGTACTCGAGCTCACGCATGTCATTCATTTTGAACCGACCGCCCAGCTGCCGCTTCAGGTTCACCAACTCCTCCATGTTCGATGACACGAGGATGAGGTCATCCACGTACAGGAACACGATCTGGTGTAACCTTGGCTGTTTCCGCACATATACACTCTGATCTGCATCGCAGCACTTGAAGCCAAGCTCGGCCATGAAGCCGTCCATTTTCAGGTACCACATGAGTGGCGCTTGCTTCAGCCCGTAGAGCATCTTGCGAAGCTGGCACACCTTCCCTGGCGGTGTGTCCATCCTCTCCGGCACCTCCATGAGGACCTCCTTGTCCAGGTCGCCATTGATGAATGCGGTTTTCACGTCCATTTGGTGGACTTCGTAGTCGCGCGCCGCCACCTTCGAGAGGATGGACCGAATGTAGGCGAACTTCGCCACCGGTGCAAAGGTTTCATTGTAGTGTTCACCCTTTCACTGGGCGTACCCCTCCGCAACCAGCCGTGCCTTGTACCGCGCCCTCTGGCCTGTCCATCAGCTGCCAAGTGCCGTTCTCTTCATGGGAGGCGAACTCAGATTTTATCGCTCCCTCCCACCCAGCCCCATCCTTTCGCTGCAACGTCTCCTTGACGGTCTCGGGTTCCTCTTGCACAAAGAACGCTTGAGCAAACCCAGTCCAGATTTCCTCCGCGGCATCGTACTGTTTTGTCGTTCTCCTTGTACGTCCGCTTCTCCGGGGCTGCTGCTGTTGAGGGTGCTGCTGCTGCTGCTGCTGCCGCTGCTACCGCTGCTGATGTTCCCCTCTCGTGACGCCACTCGCACTGCTTGCCTGCTCCCCCTCTCTCGGGGACCGTGGAGATGTGAGCTCACTCCGCGCCTCCTCATTCACCTCTACTGCTGCCGGCGCTTCGGACTCATTGTCCGACTCGGCTCAATGCAAATCAGCTCCCCCATCCCCTGGATGGTTCTCGTCGGTTGGGGCCGGTCGGACGTCACCCTCTTTTGTGTCCTCCGGCGTCTTCCCTTCAAGGAGTGGCAGCCAGTTCCCCCGCTTGGAGAGACCTGCATCCTTGTTCGTCCAACGGATGTCCTCGTTGAACATGACGTCGTGACTCTTCACAATGTCTCCACGGGTCGAAGAGCCGGTATACCTTGCTCCCGCTCTCGTATCCGACAAAGATGCACCGGCGAGTCCGCGGGTCCAGTTTGCCCCGCCCCTCCCGTGCCTGCACAACAGCATGTGCAGCATAGCCAAATGTGCAGAGGTGAGCCACAGTTGGCTTCCTCCCACTCCACACCTCTTGTGGCATCTTCCAAACCTTGGACTCCGCGTCTTTTAGTGGCTTCGTTGGTGTCAGGTTCATGATGTACGCTGATGTCCGTGCCGCCTCGCCCTAGTACCATTACGCGAGGCCGGCATCGCTCAACATGGACCGGACCATGTTGAGGATAGTGCGGTTTGCCCTCTCAGTGACGTTGTTCTGCTGCAGAGAATGTGGTGTAGTTTTCTGTCACGTGATCCCCTTGCTCTTCATCCATGCCAAGTAGCCCTCGTACTCGCTGCAGTTGTCGCTCCGGAACTCCTTCACCTTCAATCCTATTTGTTGCTCCACTGCCGCCACGAACTCCTGCATGCACAACAAGACATCGCTCTTTCTCTTGATGATGTAGAAGTAGAGATCGCGGCTGTGATCATCGATGAAGGTCACAAAGTAGCGAGTACCCCCGATGGAGCTCTCAAAAGGTCCGCATACGTCAGTGTGCATCACCTCCAACTTCGCCGATGTGCACGCGTCCCTTTGCCATCAAACGAATGCCGTGTCGCCTTGCTGACCATACACGACTTGCACATGGCATTCTTGGCAGCGTCGAGGCTTTTGACCTCAAAACCCCATACCATTTCCTTCTTTTCCATGTCCCTCACAGTTGAGGGAGCGATGTGACACAGGTGGCGATACCACAGGTCTAGGTTTCCATTGTCCTCCTTTACGAGATGGACAATGTCGGAACCCGCTCGGCTGCCAAGGATCTTTGCACGGTGCAGGTAAAAGTCGTCCTCTCGCTTTCTGCATGCAATCACCTTGCCATTTCCCTCGTTGTAGATGATGGCCTCCTTCTTGTTGAAGAGCACCTCGAGTCCCTTGGTGATAAGGCGGCTTACTGATAGTTGATTTGCCCCAAAGTTGGACATGTGGAGAACGTCTTGAATGCTGCTCGTGACAGCCTCCCCGTCCACCTCCATCTCAATGCGGACGTTGCCTTCACCGGCAGCCAACTCCATTTTGCCGTCAGCCACCATCATGTGCGACTCCAAGGTGCTATAGGTGACGAATGCCTCCCGCTTGCATTGCGTATGGTGGCCCGATCCGGAGTCGATCACGGAGATTCCCGGATCTGTCAAGTCGGCAGACATTTTCGCCATCATTGCGAGGTCGTCCTTCTTTCCAGCCTTCTCCGGCTGGTCCGACTTCCTGTTGGGACAGTTGCGTGCATAGTGGCCTTCTTTGCTGCACACATAGCAATCCCCCTTCTCTTCACATTTCTTGGTGTCCTGCTTGGCACCCTTCCCCTTCTTGCCTCCCCCTCCACCTTGAGGGCGGACGGCATAGGTGGAACTTGACATTGTCCCGCTCTCTCTCCCACCACGCAGCATCCATTCATTGCAGACATACTCAGCCACCTTCGGGTACTTCAGCTCATCGGCAGACCAGCCGCCTACGAGGGTGATCATGGGACTCTAACTGTCCGGCAAGGCCTGGAGGAGGATCATGGCTTGCATGTGAGGATCGACCTTCCATCCTGTGGCTACGCACTTGGTAGTAAGAGACTCAATCTGCTGCAGGATCTCCATGATGTCGTCGCCTTCGTTGGCTCGGAGGGTGACGAGCCTCTTGAAGACGAAGAGCTGGTCAGCAAGGTTGATGGACTGATAGATGGTGCAGAGCCATGGATTCTTCCAGGAATCCACGGCCTCCGTGCATCCTTGAATCAGTGCACGCCGTGTCGGAGCTAATGCTAACATGAACAAAGCAAGTGCTTTCTTGTTGCGCTTCTTGTACTTGTCCACTTCCTCTGGCGTCACGATATCCGGAAGGGCGGTTTCTTTACCGTTGACCAGCTCAAGTGGGCCCTTGTCATCAAGGTAGACCTCAAACTGCCACCTCCACAAAGGGAAACCATTCCCGTCAAACTTTGAGATGGCGCCGATGCTCTCTTGCTTGGCTGTTGTCATGGCGCGTGGTGGTAGCGTGAAATTTGTAGAGCTAGGGTCATTCTAGGCACGTGGATCCATAACCCTTTATTGGCACTAGTGGGTGTAGAGGCACCCTCAAGGATGTCTAGCTCTCACTGATGCACACAACCAATGTTTGGGGTAGCCTATGGACACCTTTGGTGAAGAGTGTGGAGCACAAGGATCACGGATGTGAATGGGTAGAACACGTCACATTCAGTAGAAATGAATTGAAACACGTTCTTATTACTTTGCATAGCGAGATTACATCAGATCATTAAAGTTTGTGATCTAAGCTTTCCAACACATCCAAGCACGCCCAAATAGGAGCAGTAGAGCCCCTGCTATGGCCGTCGAAGTGACCCTTGGTGGACCCGCCCACCTTACCTTGCAATCTAGGCAGGGAGGCACTTTGATGATGACCCGTCGGAGTGCCTTTCCTCGCCCAGAGGTCAAGGATAAGTTCACCCTGGTCAAAGAAAATCCTCTGGTTGCTTCCTTCATGGTCCTGGTGCATTTGGAGCTCGTTGCGGACGAACTCGGATCACTGGCGGTGGATTATCCCGCCACCCATGGCGGGTACCAGATTCCACCCGTCCAGCACCCGAATTTTGGGCTTGGCCAACTTTCTGAATACTCAATCAACTCGAGCGATTCAAAGCTCGATTCTGCATAAAAAATTCAAGGAATCCAAATCTAAATTCAGATCAGGCTTTTGACCACTCCTTAGTGGTCGAACCAGGGAATACAATTAACGGCACTCATGGCAAGGGGCACACCATGACAACATGCTCTTCATCCATGCCGAGCATCCCTTGTATTCACCTTTATCTGCCACTCCACGGTTGTCACAAACCCTTCCAGGAATAACAGTACATCACGTTTCTTCTTGATTTTATAGAGGTATAGCTTTGCGGCCATGGTCGTTGATGAAGGTGACAAAGTAGCATGCCCCACCAATGGAGGGCTCAAACGGTCCGCATACATCTGTGTACACCACCTCCAACTTTGCCGATGCCCGCATCCCTTTCCCATCAAATGGCTGCCGTGTTTTTTGCCAACCACGCACGGCTCAGACACGACATTCTTGGCTGTGTTGAGGCTCTTGTTAAAGAGTACCTCGAGCCCCTTGTCAGTAGGGCGGCTCACTGACAGCAGATTTACCCCAAAGTTAGACTTGTGGAGCACGTCGTGAATTGTGCTCGTGACAACCTCCTCGTCCACATCCACCTTGATGCAAATGTTGCCTTCACCGGCATCCAACTCTGTTTTGCCGTTGGTCACTGTCATGTGCCGCTATGAGGATCCATAGGTGGTGAATCCCATCCAATTGCATTGTGTGTGGCGGCCCGATCTGGTGTCAATCACGGTGACTCTCGGATCTGTCAAGTCGGTAGACTCTTACGCCATCATTGTGTGGTCTCCTTCTTTCCAGCCTTCCCCGGATGGTCTGGCTTCCTTTTGGGGCAGTTGCGTGTGTAGTGACCTTCTTTGCCACACGCGTAGCACTCCCCCTTCTTGTCACCTTTCTTGGTGCCCTGCTTGTACCCTTTCCCTTCTTGCCTCTCCACCTTGAGGATGGACGGAAAAGGCAGAACTTGATGTAGTCCCGCTCTCTCTCCCATCACGCCGCATCCATTCATTGCAGACGTAATCAACCACCTTCGGGAACTTCAGCTCATCGGCGGACCAGCCGCCTACGAAAGTGATCATGGGACTCCAGCTGTCTGGCAAGGCCAGGAGGAGGATCATGGCTTGAAATTGAGGGTTGACCTTCCATTGGGTGGCTACAGATTCGGCAGTAAGGGACTCGATTTGCTGCAGGATCTCCATGATGTTGTCGCCTTCGTTAGCTCGGAAGGTGATGAGCTTCTTGAAGACAAAGTACTGGTTAGCGAGGTTGGTGGACTGATAGATGGTACAGAGTTTCTTCTAGACCTCTGCGGCCTCCCTGCATCGTTGAATGCGGAAGCGTTGCGTCGGAGTCAGCGCTAAGCGCCCTCATGTTGCACTTCTTGTACTTGTCAACTTCCTCCGGTATCGCAATACTTGGAGGAGCTTTCGATCTACCCTTGGCCAGCTCAAGCAGGCCCTTGTCATTGAGGTAGACCTCAAACTGCCACCTCCACAAGGGGAAGCCATTCCCATAGAACTTCGTGACGGTGCCAATGCTCTCTTGCTTGGTCATTGTCATGGCGCTTGACAGAAGCGTGAAAGTTGTAGATCTAGGGTCCTTCTAGGCACGTGGGTCCATAATCCTTTATTGGCACTAGGCGCTGTAGAGGCACCCTTTAGGATGCCTAGCTCTCACTGGTTCACGCTAACAATATTTTGTTCATTACTGAGCTAATAACCTCTGGCAGAGAAGCCGCAAAACCGAAAATATCACAAAGGTTTTTACACCTTTCTCCTTTGTTGGCATGTGTCATGCACCCCAAACTTAATCAGGTATACACTTCACCTTCAATAGTACTAACATTTTAGTATAACATCTCAAGAAGAGCTCAAGTCGTCAATACGCAAGAGAGCATCAAGCAAGGGTTGATTAATCAGCATGCAAGACAAGTCCTTTTATAGATGTATGTCCAGTCCTATAACTCAGAAGCACATTCCTGTGAAGTGGCCTCACACAACCACATCACCAATAGACTTGTGTTGTGGGCTTGACACATAAGCATCCTAGTGTGAAGGTGAAAAACCAACCATGTAGCTTCCAAGAAGCTATGGACTGTCTTTCTTTGAAGCTTCCATAACAACCAAGATGTGCATGGGGCCAGGATCAAACTCATAACCTCTCACTTGGCCAAATCAACAAAATGGCCAAGTCAGCCTTTTACCCACATGGTGTGCTCACAGGTCATATCTCACAAGAGACAAATCCAGGGGTCGTACATCCATTAGGGGCAGTGCATGCCTGATCCGTCCTACAACACTGAACAAGGGGCAAAGACATTCAATAAATCTCTTCCTTACACCTTGCCTCGGTGACCATCATCATTCATCATCACTTTCGTTGACCATGCCGATACCTTACCTGCCCGCCTGGTGAACATCCTTGTCCATTGGATTTGTAAGCATGTTAGTCCGGTTCAGCTCAGTACCGACATACTCAAGCTCCACTGTCTGCTTGTAGACCTAGTCCTGAGCATAGTGGTAGTGGATCTCAATGTGCTTTGTCCTCCTGGACAGGACTGGGTTCTTTAACATGTCAATCGCGCTCATGTTGTCAATCTTGATGATCACCGTCGTTGCTTGTGGTGCCTTCATCTCATATAGCAAGCTTTGCAGCCACTACATCTCTTTATACACCTCAGCCAAGGCGATGTACTCAAGTTCAGCTGTTGACAGAGAGACACATTCTTGCTTGTGATTCGCCCAACTGACTGCACCTCCACGCAGCATACACACAAAGCCGAAGGTAGATCTTGTGTCATTGTTATTTCCTTCCCAATCAGCATCGGTGTAACACATGAGACGGAGTGACGCGGATCCAAAAATGCCTCTAAACTAGAGCCCGACATGCCGCGTCCCCTGAAGGAAATGCATGATACGCTTCACAGCATGCAAGCGAAGTGGACCAGGATTGGCCACAAACGGGCTCACCTGCCCAACGGCATTGACCATATCTGGTCGGGTGGCGACCATGGCATATATCAGACTGTCCACTGCAGACTGATATGGGATGCCCAGCATGTCAGTTTTCTCCACTTTGTTGGATGGGGACATGGAGGAGGAGAACTTGCACTCTGAGCTCATGGGTGTGCTGGCAGGCTTGCAATCTGCCATGTCGTATCGTTTGAGGATGGAGCCAATGAATTTTTTCTGGTTCAAGCTGATGGTACCTGCTGCTCTGTCACACTTGATGGTGATTCCAAGGTAGAAGTCAAGAGGATCCATGTCCTTCATCTAAAATCTGCTACTAAGCTGCCCCTTGAGATCGCCTTGCAGTCGCGTTGAAGAAGAGCATAGAATGAGGTCATCAACGTACAAGGCAACCAACATGGTCCCTTTATCGCTCTCATGAATATACATGCTAAGGTCGTTGTCACAATGCATGAAGGATTCCTTAGCCATGAATGTATCCATTTCCTGGTACCAAAGTCTTGGTGCTTGTTTTAGCCCATAGAGTGCCTTCACCAATCTGCATATCTTGCTCTGGGAGCATTAACCCCCTCAGGAACCTCCATCAAGACCTCCTTGTCAAGTTTTTCATAAAAAAGGCTTTCTTGACATCCATTTGGTGGACCTCCGTGCTATCGGCAGCAACAATGGCGAGCATTGACCGGATGGAGGCGAACATCACAACTAGAGCAAAGGTCTCATCGTACTCTGCGCCAGGCCGTTGCGAGAACCCCTTTGCTACCACCCGTGCCTTGTACTTGTCTATCTTATTGTCTTGTTTCCTTTTTACTTTTAAAACCCACTTGGACCCCACAACATGAGCCCCAACAGGTCTTTCTACCAGCACCCATGTCCCATTCTCCTCGATGGACTTGAGTTCACTACAAATAGCTTCATCTCACTCTACTTTGTCGGGCCACATGAGTGCCTCTGCGACAGACATTGGCTCCCCTTGAACCATGAACAAATAGTTGAAGCCTGTCCATTTATCCCTATCTGCGTCGCAATGCTGCCGAGGTACTTTGAGGCGTGAACTACTCCGTGGACCTTCTGGTTGTTACCGTTGATGTGGAGGTTGGAGGTCTGATTCATCGTTGATGATGGAAGAGGCATGGTCAGGAGGATCAGATGCATCGGAATCAGAGTCTGATTCCTCCGAGTCATCTTCATGAGCTCCTCTCCCTGTTGCACCACCCAATCCATGCCATTCTACTGGTGCTTTGTCTCCCTCCTCAAGGAGAGTGAGCCACTCGCCCTGTATTGGAATTTTCTCGAGTTCGAGAAGACCTTTTGTGGCAATCCACATCTTTTCTGCGGATGACCTTCTTAGATCCTTGGTCCCACATTCTATAAGCTTTGTGGGCGGTGTCATAGCCGATGGAAATATACTTTAGTGCTCTTGCATAGAGCTTTCCAGGGCCCTCACCGGCCTGGACCTTGGCAAAGCCGGTGCAACCGAACACCTTGAGATGGGAGGCATCCGGCTTCCTGCCTGACCATGCTTCTTCAGGCGTCTTCAGCTGCTGTGTCTGCTTCTTCTTGCCTCTCCTTCGCAGAGCTGCTGCAGGTGGAGGTTTACAAGATAGGTAGCCGTACGTGCTGCTTCAGCCCAAAACCTAGGAAACAGAAGGCGTCAAAGAGCATGCACATTGTCATGCCCAGGAGTGTCTGATTCATCCTCTCTACTACGCCGTTGCTTTGAGGTGAGTAGAGGGTAGTTTTCTGGTGTTCAATACCCTGCAACTTGAGCCATTCCCTACAGGCTTCGTACCCTCACCTAGTGTCTGTCCTGAATGCCTTCACCTTCTTTCCACTCTTTTGCTCAACCATAGTGACAAAGGATTGCACATTCTCTTTCACCTCACTTTTCTTTTTTGAGAATGTACATCCAGACCTTGCGGCTGTTGTCATTGATGCATGTGAGTAAATATCTGTTGCTTCCATTGGACGGTATGCAGAAGGGACCACACACGTTAGAGTGGATGAGGTCAAGGTGTGCAAGAGCACGCGTGTCATTGCGCTTGAAGGGTTTCTTTTATGCTTTGCTTGGAAGGTATGGCTCGCACAAGATCCCGGCTCCCTCTGTCTCATCACCTAGCTCCATCCAACACACTAGCTCCTGCTTTCCCATGACCACAAATATGTGATGAGCCACGTACCCAAAGCGCCTGTGCCACAAGTTCTTCGAGGATGTGCACAAGCTAGAATGAACAGCCCCGGTGGTTGCCTTTGCTTGCGTTTTTGTTGCCAAATCTTCCGCTGCCAGTACTTCCACTGCTCCAACATATCCTTCGTCATCCAAAGCTACATCGCTCCTCATCATCACTCTCGGCCGAAAATTCAGCCGTTGATGTTGTTGTTTTGGTCTGTAAGATGTAGAGTCCATCAACACGAAGAACATGTACAACAACCTTCTTGGCAGAGTAGGAGATGTTGATTTCCTTGGTAGGGACTATCGCCGCTTCCTTCTGTGTAAAGACCACTATCATGCCATGGCCAGTTATCTTACAGACAGAGAGAAGGTTGGCTGTGAAGGAGGGCAAGTAGACCACCCCCTCTAGCTTGAGGTCGGAGTCTCTACCGTTGACACCCACTGTGACCACCTTGTCACCAATCCCCTCAGCAGCCTCAACCTTGCCGTTGGCCACTCTGAAGTTCTTGTTGCATGGAGCAAGAGAGATGAGGTCTCTCTTCTCATAAGTGGTATTCTCGTTTGTGCCCAAGTCAAGGCCATAGGCTCCCGGTATGAGTATCACCCTCCCTTTGTTGGATGAACACTTAGCCATCAAGCTTGTGGCATCCTTCCCACCACTTCCCCCTCGTCATTCATCCCCGTCTCCTTCCTCTTTCTTGGGTGTCCGGCACTCTTGAGCCCAATGTCCAGCCTTGCCACATTTATGGCAGTTTCCTTGGCGCTTTGTACCCCTTCCACTATTGCTAGTGCTGTTGTTACCCTTGTACCCAGAGGAGGAGGTTCTGCGGAAGGTGCCACTGCTCCGTGAGGCAAAGGCAGCCATGTTTGTTTCACTACTGTTACGTCGCATAGCTTCATTCTGCACATACTCGGAGACGGTGGTGTAGGAAACTTGATCTTCAGCCCACCCTGCAACCACTGTGATCATGGGATCCTAGCTTTTCGACAGCGTCATCAGAAACATCATGGCCTGCATATCGGATTTCAGAACCCACCCCATGCCAGTGGCTTGTTGTAAGAGCGTCTCAAACTTCTGCATAAAGGTGTAGACATCTGCCCCTTTACCAAGTCTCATGCTGATGAGGTTTTGTAGAATGAAAAGACGGTTGGTAAGTGAGGAGGACTGAAACAACTTGCCGAGTTTGGCATATGCCGCAGTTGCCACTGTACAACTGTTGATGTGTGAAAGGACTGAGGGTTGTATGGAGGACACAAAAATGGCGAGAGCCTTCTTGTTGAGCTTGACCCATGCCACAAGGTCAGCACCCTCTTCCTTTGGTGTTGGGATAGTTCTGTCAAGATATCCTAGCATTATTCAGTCATCCGTGTTGATCTCAAACTACCACTTCCAGAGTGCAAATCCCTCTCCATACAGCTTGAGGATGGGCAAATGATTCCCTGGTTCCCCTGTCCCTGCAATCCCTACAACTACAAGTGCTACAGGTGCTACACCTGTTGTTGATGCCGATGTACCTATATTTGAGGCCACTGTAGGCTGTTGGTGAGAAGAGGCAACTACTTCCCCTTTTCACGTTGGCCGTTACAAGAAGATGTAGGCTGATGTAGGCTGATGTAGTCTGATGTCAGCTCCCAAGGAAGAAAGGTGCAGATGTGTTGCATTTCCCTCCTGCTGATGTTGACCTGCAAACATAGAAGTTGGGTGAGAGGGAAGGTGATCTCACTGCTTGTGACTTAGCCGTTACGTGCGTAAAACTTCTCTAACCAGAGGCGTGGACCCATAACCCTTTGTTTGCCACTAAGCCAACAACCTCTGGCAGAGAAGCCGCGAAACTGAAAATCTCACAAAGTTTTTTACACCACCTTCCTTTGTTGACATGTGTCATGCACCCCAAACTTAATCAAGCATACACTTCACCTTCAAGAGTATTAACGCCTTAGCATTACATCTCAAGAAGAGCTCAAGTCGTCAATATAGAAGAGAGCATCAAGCAAGGGTTGATTAATCAGAATGCAAGACAAGTCCTCTTATAGCTGTCTGTCCAGTCCTAGAACTCAAAAGCACATTCTCGTGAAGTGACCCAGCCACATTGCCAATAGACTTGTGATGTGGGCTTGACACATAAGCATCCTAGTGTCAAGGTGACAAACCAACCATGTAGCTTCCAAGAAGCTATGAACTTTTTTTCTTGGAAGCTTCTATAACAACCAAGATGTGTATGGGGCCAGGATCGAACTCATGATCTCTCACTTGTCCAACTAAAAAAAATGGCCAAGTTAACCTTTTACCCACATGGTGTTCTCACAATTCATATCTCACAAGAGACACAGCATAGTTTAGTCACACTACAACGGATCTAGGGGTCATACCTCCATAAGGGGCAGAGCATGCCTGATCCGTCCAACAACACTGAACAAGGGGCTCAGTGGGGAGCCATTTTTGGGGCAGCCAATGGACACCAATGTTTGGAGCACAAGGATCACGGATTTGAGTAGGCAGAACACGTCACATTCAGTAGAACTGAATAAAAACATGTTTTTTTTGCTTAGCATAGTGAGGTTACATCACAGGCTCAGGCTCAGGCTCTTAGAGCCTGTGATCTAAGCTTTCTAACGCATCCAAGCACGTCCAAATCGGAGTAGTAGAGCTCCTGTTACCGCCGTCGAAGTAATTCTTGATGGGGTCGTCCACCTTGCCTTCCACGCTAGGCAACAGGAGGTGCTTCAACGATGACCCGTCGGAGCACCATTCCTCGTCCAGAAATCAAAGAGAAGTTCACCCTGGTCAAGGAGGTCCCTTTGTTTGCTTCATTCATGGCCCTGGTGCATTTAGAGCTCACTGGATACATAATCGGATCATTGGCGGTCGATTATCCCTCCATCCATGGCGGATACCAGTTTCCACGCACCCAACACCCGAACTTCGGGCTAGGCTAGCCTTCTGAATACTCGATAAAATCCAGCGATTCAAAGCTCGATCATGCATGGAAAAATCCAAGGAATCAAAGTCTAAAATCAGATCAGTTTTTTGACCACTCATCAGTGGTAAAATCAGGGAGTACGATCAACAGCGCTCATGGCAAGGGGTACACCATGTCAATAGAATCAACGTGTATACTCCTAGGCCAAGCCAATCTGATTCAGCTTCTTTAGCTTGTTTTGTGCAACCATGAAAACATTCACAAGATCAAAAACATCTCTAGTGGCTTGCTCAAACTGTCCCTGAGTTGTCCGCATGCGTCCTCCAACTTGCCCCGCGCCTGGCTGCCACAATACAGCATGTTGCACATCTGCATTCCCTCCTCCACTTCAAGTGGCCAGAAGATTCAGCTGCCTCCAGCACTCCAATGTTGCTCCGTGTAACAGCCAGGTCCAAATACTTGCACCCTTGAATGAGGGATTGAATAGTTTTTGGAGCCTTTGGCTTTGGTCTTTGAGGACTCCTTGACCAGGCTTCCCAAAACTATCCAGCGGATCATCCATCTTGCAGGTCATACATCTTCCATTGGAGCCACTTGTTCTCAAGCTTCAGAGCTCCCACCTGCTCTATGATCTTCTGTAGTGCCTGCTTCATGACTGTTGCATGCCTCTAGGTTGTTAGACGTCCTTTTAAAAACATTGGCAGTATTTTGGCACCAATTAAAAACATTCCAACAGCAATTTGGCAATCTGATGTGAAATTCGATGGCTTCAAAGTGCATGGGGGTCATCTATTGCTTTCATACATGCACGGTAGGCCGTGTGGACACTCTGGAAACATAGAAAGATTTTCAGAGGTTGGTTTGTGTGTTGGATTTGAAGTCTGGTCCAGCCATCTCCCTCTCGAGGTTGGCCTTGACGTTGTCTGGCGTACTCGGTGCCTTTGGGTTGTTGAAGGTGACTGAGCTTTGGCAGCGTTTCTATCCAATGTATAGCTCTGGCTCTGATACCAGATGTCAGATTTTGTGCTCTCAGGCCGTCAATCATCCAGATCGATGGTCTATGTGGTCCCTCGACGAGCCACCGTGTTAGCTCGACACCTCCCAGCGATGGGTGTGGTTGTCCTATTGCGCATGCAATAGGTGGTATTACAACCATCGCACGGTCGCAGTCACCATTCTGGCTTCTCCCATTGACCAATTTTGCCATCTGAGATCCACCGCCAAGCCAACCCCTTGGCGGTTAGTGTGCTTCACACGCTATGCACCAAGAGGGAAATCCATCCTTGGTTGGCATATTCAGAATGCACGCACGTACGTGCAAGAAAAACAACCCCTTACACCGGCATGATCCACATGCCGGTACAAATTGGAGCACTCGCTCCTCCTCCTCCTTCTCCTCCTTGCATCTGCGGTAGAGAGGAGGTGTCCTCAATTGCAAGCTTGATTTCCAAAAATTGGAAAAGGCCCAAATGCCCCAAAAACTTGGACGATGTCCCAGATTTGCCAGAAAAAAAGGGGCACATCAATACACCATGTAACTTACATTGATAGTGCATCGACACATTTGTCCGTGGAATCAACTTCTCGGCATGTGCCTTGGCTGCTAATCCTGTTGTAAAGATGGATGCACACTTCTATCCAAGAAGGCATCATCTTTCAACACCGGTTTGGCACAAGGCTAAAATGTCGTTCAACAGAGCTCATGCTAGAAAGTTTTTTAATCACGGGCATGATCTTTACCTGCCATAACACATCAACGTGCTTCGTTTGGACAGGGATGTTAGATGGCACGCGTGAGACATGGTTGTACCTCTATGTTCCCTGTTTGTTTGATCCATGCTACAATACATGGATGAGGGTCATTGTTGAATGTGTCATGGATTTTTTTCAAGGCCATATACACAATGGCTCATGATACAAGGAGGAAGTATTCCCCCTTGTCTCCTCTGTGAGAGTTATTCTTACCATGATGGATTCCACCTCTGACTATAATAGTCAACATAACCAAACTTCAACCCATGTTTATAAGAATGAAGACAGCATGGTTGAGAAGTGGCAAGAGGGATCTGTACATACATTGTGACACATGCCACCTCTTCCATAGAGATAGATGTTGGATGAATCATGAGAGCAACACTCCGCGTGTCAGGTACTCCATGATCCTCACTCTCCTACTCTACAGCTAGAGCTCATGAATACAATGTACAAGCTTGCTACAATCGAGGACACTAAATATAATGGCTCTGTGTTAATACTCAAAATATACTAAGGATGCTTACGTTTTCCATAAACATGACAAGGTACAACTTAGCATAACCTAACCACTTGCACATTATTTTCAGTTGCACCCCTATTGACGGTGCCATCTATCCAACGTCCAAATCCTTACAGCTGGCTTTTCAGCTAGTGCGGTTGTAGATATGAAACAAATCACAACCCCTCATTCTTCATGCATAGCATAGGTGCTTAAGTAATTGTTCTTATGACATTCAGTTTGCCTGAATGTGTACACACTGGAAACAATGCTGATCCAGTCCTGTTGTTACTCATCTATAGAGCACCATAAGAATTCACTTGGGATAACCATGGCACCCTCTTTCACTTCTCAGTTATGGGTGCAGTGCAGTGTTTATGCAACAGAACAAGGTAGCAATCAGGTAACATAAGTATGCCTATGTGGTGATATGTAACAAAATCATGCTGTCCATCCAAATGAGATTCTCATTGGAAGAAAGTTATTTGTTAAATTCATGGTGACATAATCTACCCATGAGCACATTCTGGTGTTCTCTATTTGTTGAAGTGACTAAAAGCACCTGATGCAGCCTTCTAAGGTAATGAACAGTGATCTATGATGCATACAAAAGTTTACTTTCGTATCAATGCTCTTGAATGCTTTTCTACAGACATCCCTGGATGCGTATGTGCTCCTATGGATACTTACACATACTCTAGACATGGTCTATAATTCTACGTGCAAAGCACATACCATATTAAGTCATACACTTGTCCAACTTATTTCTGTACCAAAGGCAAGTTTGAGTTGAAGAGAAATGAAATTTCTTGAGTTATTCAAGTGGATCACGTGCCTTCAGTTATCCTATTTGAAGCTCCTCGATTTTATAGGAGTGATCCATTTCACACATCCTCATGATTCTCAAAATGTGTGTGGATAGCTTTAATACTTTTTGTCCAAGTACAGCAACATAAGCACATGTGGCATTACACACTCTTCCAACAGTCATGGCATTTTCTTTTTGGATTTCACCCACCGTGTTACTTATGGCTGTGCACAATGCACCTTTGTAACATGCAACGTACATCCTTTTGGCCTTGAAAGATGGATTTTTATGTCCAAGCACACCAAACTACCCGGGGTTATCTCCACATAGTGGAAATTCCTTGAACACACTCTATTCAATGGAACCCACTCCTCTTTGAGTGTTGAGACCGGAGGCTTCAGGAACCTTCCATCTAGGTTTCTGTGCTATCACATGACAGTCTCATCCGTCATCTCGCAATAGTAGACAAGTGTGCTGGGAGACCAATGTTGTGACAAAATCATTTATCAGAAAGTATTAGCAATACTTCAAGCAATAGAAGACCATGCAGTCTCTAATGTTCAGTTGGTTTGGAAACATTGTCCCATTACACATTTAACATGGTGCCGACACCGGCTACCATGTCACTTTTCGACCCGAGGGCTCCATCAGGAATGGTTGTTCAGCCAGCCCAACTGAACCGGCTATGATAGCCACGTGTGGACCTGACCACATGTAAAAATTTTGTTGGATGGTCTTGGTTGAAACCCTTTTGAAGGATGAGATTAAGTTTGGTTGAACACGCCCCAGGGAGTATCACCCTGGCGTAAGTACGACAAAGAGCATTCTCCTTCTCATGAAACGGTGGCACATTGTTGCATCACAACAAGTTTTTTACCGAGTACTTTTTGTGAGGAAGCTCATTAGCAAAAAAGGAAGGAGTGTGGCTGCAATTCCAAGGCTGAACACCCAAACATCCCAACAGGAAATTTGTTTTCCATCTCATAGCATTCTCTTCAATATCCAGCATGAAACTTCCATGCTCAAGCGGTGATGACGTTTTTGCTATTTCAACATAAGATGAGCGATGTATCACCAAAATTGGTGCACAAAGGCTTGTTGAATCTTCAAGCATCAAAGACACATGCACATTGAATCTCTTTTGGCAGCCTTGTGATAGAAATCAATGCTTTTCCATGGAGCTCATACTAGTACAAAAATCCTTCCACCACAAGGCAAGATAAGAAGACAATGTGGATACATCATGCTTGACCCGGGGTCCCGAGGTGACCCCATCACCGCGGCCGCAGCATAGCGGTCCACCAGGATGCCCCTGCAATGTGAGATGGTTGGACGTTTTCAACTTTGGAGTGCGGCAAACCCGCACGTGACGTGGCCCACATCATTGTGCCACCGCGGCCAGCACCCACCACCGAAACAGGGATATTTGTGAGGCATCCAGCTCGAACCCTCCCTGTCTCCCGACAGATGTTGCTCATCCATGAGGCAAATCCCCATCACCATCCCTTCATTGGGTGGTTCTTAATGAATTCACTTTGGACAGCCTGGCATAAATTGGAATATTGCAGATATGCAATAGTCCAATGCATGTGCTCCTGCTGTACACGTGGCCAGCTCGTTGATGTTCATACAAGGGTAGATAGATAGTGTAGACACTGCCAGGTCAACATGCACGTTTCTATGTTCAAATAAAGATTTGTAAATGATGTATTGTTCTATAATTTTCGACGTACTGTGGCTGCACTTAAGGTTCAACGTATTGTCTAGTGTTTACGTGAGACTTTTGCTATTGTGTACACATCGCCTGATTTCCATTGGCTTTCCAAATTTTGACCTAACCGGATTTCAAAACCAGAGTATTTAAAACGCACAGGTTTAATATTTCGAACTCATGCGTTTGAAAACTCATGGGGTTTGCAAGTTTCAATTGTCCACTGGCTGCAGAGTCATGGGTGGACACCGTGCATTCTTGACCGAACTTGCATGCACTTCACACAGCAACCATCCCAGCGTCACTTATCAATACCGAGTAAGAAGACTGCCAGCACATTCCCATCAGTGTTCTACACTTGGCCTTAGGCCAGGCCTGTCTCCCGGCGGCCTCAGCCAACCATGGCACCCAGGAGGACACGTACTGCATCTTCAGGCAGGTGCTCCTCCTCTCTCCATGCCTCAACAACAGCCGCACCTGCCATACGCTCTACCCAGGCAGATTTTGCGGCACCACCATGTGGTCATCTGCACGGTGATGCACTAAGATTTTCCCTTTCAAGCCTGTCCCAACAACATCAAAGAAGCTGGGGTTTATTACGACAGATTTGGTGTCACAAAGAATGGCACATGCCACATCCAGGGGTATTTTGTCGGCACTAATGGGTGTGAAGGCACCCTCAAGGATGCCTAGCTCTTCCTGGTTCACGCTACCAGTGTTTGGGCAGCCAATGGACACCAATGGTGAAGAGTGTGGAGCACAAGGATCACGGATAGGAGTGGGCAGAACACGTTGCATTCAGTAGAACTGTATCGAAACACGTTTTTTTTACTCAGCATAGTGATATTACATCAGATCCTTATAGCCTATGATAAAAGCTCTCCAACGCATCAAAGAACGCCCAAATCGGAGCAGTAGAGCCCCTGCTACGGCCATTGAAGTAACTTTTTGTGGAGTCTTCCACCTTGCCTTGCACGCTAGGCAACGGGAGGCGCTTCGACGATGACCCGTCGGAGCGCCTTTCCTCACCCAGAGGTCAAGCAGAAGTTTACCCTGGTCAAGGAGAATCTTCTGGTTACTTTCTTTATGGCCTTGGTGCTTTTGCGGGTCGTTGGAGACAAACTCGGATCACTGGTGGTGGATTATCCCGCCACTCATGGCGGTTACCAGATTCCACCCCCCACCACCCGAATTTCGGGCTAGGCTAACTTTCTGAATACTCACTCAAATCGAGCGATTCAAAGCTTGATCCTGCATGGAAAAAAATTGAAGGAATCCAAATCTAAACTCGGATCAGGTGTTCGACCACTCTTCAGTGGTTGAACCAGGGAGTACGGTCAACGGCACTCATGGCAAGGGGCAAACCATGTCAACAATCTCCCCCTTGCACTGCTGCCTTGATGCCCTGTCCTTGGAACCTGTAGCATCTCAGACTTCACGGCGCAGACCGAGCTTCATGCAGCTCGCATCATGCATGTCCTTGGGCTGTGCCTTGGTCATGGCGTCGGCAAGCATGTGCTTAGTGCCACAATGTACAATAGCCGCATCTCCTTTCGCCACCAAGTCCCGCGCATAGTAATGCCGAATCTCAATGTGCTTGGTCCTCTTGTGCAGCACCGGGTTGTGGGTCAGGCTGATGGCACTCATGTTGTCAACATGGAGTACCTTAAGCTTCCTTTGCGGCACCCCGATCTCCTTTAGCAGCCACCGCAGCCACACCGCCTCCTTTATGGCTTCTGCAAGCGCGATATACTCCGCTTCAGTGCTCGACAGTGCCACACAGTCCTGCTTCCTGCTTGCCCATGAAACTGTTGCACCACCAAGCACAAACATGTACCCTGAAGTTGATTTTCTGTCATCCACATCACCAGCCCAGCCGGAATCAGAGTAGACGACCAACTCGAGGGAGTTATCACGCGCTCCCCCTCCAAACACGAGCCGCAACTGCTTTGTCACCTTGAGATAGTGGAGGATCCGCTTCTCCGCTTGCCAATGGAGCGGCCTGGGATCAGCAACATAGCGGCTCACTTGGCCCTCTATGAAGGCCAGGTTGGGCCGTGTCACCATGGCGTACATGATGCTCCCCAAAGCAGACTGGTATGGCACACCTACCATCTCCTCCTTCTCCTCATCCGTGCTCGGTCCCATGCTTGAGCTCAGCTCACATGTGGTGGTCATGGGTATGTCGATGGGGTTTCACTCCTCCATGTTGTAGCGGCGAAGAACCTCTTGCATGTAGTTTGCCTGCCCCATCTCCAGCGTGCGTGCCTTGCGGTCCCTTTTGATGGCGATGCCGAGGTAGTACTCAAGCTCGCCCATGTCGGTCATTTTGAACCAACCCCCCAGCTGCCGCTTCAGGTTCACCAACTCCTTCATGTCCGACAACACGAGGATGAGGTCATCTACGTGAAGGACCACAATTTGGTGCAACCCCAACTGCTTCCACATGTACACGCTCTGATCCGTTTCGCAGCACTTGAAACCAAGCTTGGCCATGAAGCCGTCCATTTTCAGGTACCACATGAGTGGGGCTTTCTTCAGCCCATAGAGAGTCTTGCGTAGCCAACACACCTTCCCCGACAGCGCGTCCATCCCCTCCGACACCTCCATGAGGACCTCCTTGTCCAGGTCACCGTTGAGGAATGCAGTTTTCACATCTATTTGGTGGACTTCGTAGTCGCGCACAATGGACACAGAGAGGATGGACCGGATGGAGGCAAACTTCTCCACCGGTGTGAGAGTCTCATCGTAGTGTTCACCCTTCCGCTGGGCGTACCCCTTCACAACCAGCCGCGCCTTGTATCGCTCCACCTCTCCCTCCTTGGTGAGCTTCTTCTTGAAGATCCACTTGGAACCAATGATTTTCGTGCCCTCCGGCCTGTCAATCAGCTGCCAAGTGCCATTCTCTTCATGGGAGGCGAGCTCAGATTTTACAGCTCCCTCCCACTCAGCCCCATCCTTCCGCTCCAATGACTCCTTGACGGCCTCGGGCTCCTCTTGTACAAAGAACGCTCGAGCAAACCCAGTCCAGATATCCTTCGCGGCATCGTACCGTTTCACCGTCCTCCTTGCGCGTCTGCTTCTTCGGGGCTGCGGCTGTTGAGACTGCCGCTGCTGCTGCTCTCTCGTAGCCACTCGCACCACTGGCCTGCTCCCCCTCTCTCGGGGACCGTGGAGATGTGGACTCACTCCCCGCCTACTCATTCACCTCCACTGATGTCGGTGCTTCAGACTCATTGTCCGACTCGGCTGAATGAAAATCGGTCGCTCCTCCATCCCCCGGATGGTTCCCACCGGTTGGAGCCGCTCGGACGTCACCCTCTTTTGCGTCCTCCGGAGTCTCCACCTCGAGGAGTGACAGCCACTCCCCCCGCTTGGAGAGACCCGCGTCCTTGTACATCCAACGGCTGTCCTCGTCAAACGTGACGTCGTGACTCTTCACAACCTGTTGCCTCCGCGGATCAAAGAGCCGGTATGCCTTGCTCCCGCAATCCCACCCGACGAAGATGCACCGGCAAGTCCAGCTTGTCCCGCCCCTCCCGTGCCTGCACAACAGCATGTGCAACACAACCAAATGTGCGGAGGTGAGCCACAGTTGGCTCCCTCCTGCTCCACACTTCTTGTGGCGTATTTCACACCTTGGACTCGGCATCTTTTAGCGGCTTTTTTGGCGTCAGGTTCATGATGTACACCGTTGTCCGTGCCACCTCACCCCAGTACCACTGCGCGAGGCCGGCATCGCTCAACATGGACCAGACCATGTTGAGGATGGTGCGGTTTGTCCTCTCAGCAATGTCGTTCTGCTGCAGAGAATGTGGCGTACTTTTCTGCCACGCGATCCCCTTGCTCTTCATCCATGCCGAGCAGCCCTCGTACTCGTCGCCGTTGTCGCTACGGAACGCCTTCACCTTCAACCCCGTTTGCCGTACAACTGCCGCCACAAACTCCTACATGCACGAATAGACATCATTCTTCCTCTTGATGATGTAGAGGTAGAGCTTGCGGCTCTGATCATCGATGCAGGTCACGAAGTAGCAAGCGCCCCCGATGGAGCTCTTGAATGGTCCACACACGTCAGTGTATACCACCTCCAACTTCGCCAATGCACGGGTCCCTTTGCCATCAAACGGCTGCCGTGTCGCCTTGCCTACCACGCACGGCTCGCACACGGTATTCTTGGCTGCGTCGGGGCTCTTGACCTCAAGACCCCGCACCACTTCCTTCTTCGCCATATCCCTCACAGTTGAGGGAGAAATGTGACACAGGCGGTGGTGCCACAGGTCCAGGTCTCCATCCTCCTTCTTCGTGAGGTGGGCGATGTCCGGCCCCGCCTGGCTGCCAAGTATCTTTGTACGGAGTAGGTACAGGTCGTCCTCTAGCTTTTCTCATGCAATCACCTTGCCCCTCTCCTCCTTGCAGATGATGGCCTCCTTCTTGTTGAAGTGAACCTCAAGCCTCTTGTTGGTAAGGCGGCTCACTAACAGTTGATTTGCCCCAAAATTGGACATGTGGAGTATGCCGTGAATTGTGCTCGTGACAGCCTCCCTGTCCGCATCCATCTCGATGCGAACGTTGCCTTCACTGGCAACCAACTCTGCTTTACCATTGGCCACCGTCATGCGCCACTCCGAGGAGCTATAGGTGACGAAAGCCTCCCGTTTGCATTGCGTATGGTGGCCCGGTCTGGTGTCAATCACAGAGACTCCCGGATCTGTCAAGTCGGCGGACTCCTTCGCCATCATTGTGAGATCGTCCTTCTTTCCAGCCTTCCCCGTCTGGTCCGACCTCCTGTTGGGGCAGTTGCGTACGTAGTGGCCTTCTTTTCCACACACGTATCATTCCCCCTTCTTGTCACCTTTCTTGGTGCCCTGCTTGGCACCCTTCCCCTTCTTGCCTCCCCCTCCACCTTGAGGGCGGCCGATATAGGCGGAACTTGACGTTGCTCCGCTCTCTCTCCCACCACGCCGCATCCACTCATTGCGGACGTACTCAGCCACCTTCGGGTACTTCAGCTCATCGGCGGACCAACCGCCTACAACGGTGATCATGGGATTCCAACTGTCCGGCAGGGCTAGGAGGAGGATCATGGCTTGCAGCTGAGGGTCGACCTTCTATCCGGTGGCTACTCAATCGGTTGTAAGGGACTCAATTGGCTTCAAGGTCTCCATGATGTCGTCACCTTCACTGGCACCGAGGATTACGAGTCTCTTGAAGACGAAGAGCTGGTTAGCAAGGTTGGTGGACTGATAGATGGTGGAGAGCTTCTTCCAGGCCTCTGCAGCCTCCGTGCATCATTGAATCAGTGCGCACTACATTGGAGCTAGCGTTAACACCAATAAAGCAAGCGCCTTCTTGTTGCGCTTCTTGTACATGTCCACTTCCTCTGGCGTCGCGGTATCTGGAGGAGCGGTCTCTTTACCGTTGACCAGCTCAAGCAGGCCCTTGTCATCAAGGTAGACCTGCCACCTCCACAAAGGGAAGCCGTTCTCGTCAAACTTCGGGACTGCACCAATGCTCTCTTGCTCGGTCATTGCAATGGCGCGCGGCGATAGCGTGAAAGTTGTAGAGCTAGGGTCCCTTCTAGGCACGTGGATCCATAACCCTTTCTTGGCACTAGTGGGTGTGGAGGCACCCTCAAGGATTCCTAGCTCTTACTGGTTCACGCTACTTGTGTTTGGACAGCCAATGGATGCCAATGTCTTGTGATCCGTGATCCTTGTGCTCCACACAAAGAGTGTGGAGCACAAGGATCACGGATAGGAGTGGGCAGAATACATCGCATTCATTAGAACTGAATTGAAACAAGTTTTTGTTCATCAGCATAATGATATTACATCATATCCTTATAGCCTATGATCTAAGCTTTCCAACGCATCCAAGCACGCCCAAATCGGAGCAGTAGAGCCCCTGCTACGGCCAAACCCTTGGTGGAGGCGCCCACCTTGCCTTGCACGCTAGGCAACGGGAGGCGCTTCGACGATGACCCGTCGGAGCGCCTTTCCTCACCCAGAGGTCAAGGAGAAGTTCACCCTGGTCAATGAGAGTCTTCTGGTTACTTCCTTTATGGCCCTGGTGAATTTGGGGGTTGTTGGAGACGAACTCGGATCACTGGTGGTGGATTATTCCGCCACCCATGGCGGGTACCAGATTCCACCCCCCCAACACCCGAAATTCGGGCTAAGCTAACTTTCTGAATACTCACTAAAATCAAGAGATTGAAAGCTTGATCCTGCATGGAAAATCCAAGGAATCTAAATCTTAACTCAGATAAAGGTGTTCAACCACTCCTCAGTGGTCGAACCAGGGAGTACAATCTACGGCACTCATGGCAAGGGACACACCATGTCAACACATTTTGGCATGCCTAATGGTAACATTTCTTGCTGCCCTATCCGTCTCCCATCACCCGAGACGTGCTGGGTCTCGAGAGGTACCCCCATCCCCTTACAAGCTGGAAACCAGGTTATTCTCGGCTGTACAACGGACTCAGTGACTCATGGGGTACAAGCGCAAAACCAGTGTCATGGACCTCCTTCTTGAAGACAAGGCAGTGTGTGGAGGCTCTGGAGAGAGCAGGCCAGCCTACTGGTGAGGTGCCATATCATTTTTCAGCAGCTCGTTCTACTTTTGACCAGGTGTAGCAGCAGGGAGAGGTTCTTTTGCATGCTGTAGACCTGCGCGAGCAGGCTTATCTTTCAAGGCAGCTGCTAGAGCAGCCAGTCCCTCTTGCACATGTCAATAGAATGGCAGGGATGGTACAGACGTCGGTATGGCCACACTGCAATGCCACTGCTAACCAGTCCTGTCAGATTTCAATCGTGAGACTGATGTGTGGCGGTGCTCTTCCCATCAGCTTCTCCAGAGAGCCGTGGTTGACGATGCTGTGTGCACGGGTAGGGCAACCAATGCCACTTTCCGCCTGCCTGACAGGTCCACTGTCGTTGGTGATTTGCTGTCAAAGCTCGGCGCTAAGCTGGCTGTTGAGGATGCATCATTGAAGCAAGGATGGCCTATGGGGTCACGGTGGCTGTAAATGAGTGGGATGACCAGCAGTAGCGCCCCATCTATAATACCATGGCGGTCAGCGCCAAGGGGTCCTGCCATGTGTTTTCGTATGATGCCAGCGGCAGAGTGAGGAACGCGGACCACATGGCCTCGATGATTGAGGAGGCCATTAAAGAAGTGGGGGTGCATAACGTAGTCAGCGTTGTTTATGACAACACTGCCATGAACAAGCGTGCGTCAGAGGACCTGAAGAGAAAGTACCCCTCTGTATTTTGGCAGGGATGCTGCGCTGATAACCTGGACCTGGTCCTTAAGGACATAGGCAAGTCCGACAGGGGAGCAACCATTCTGTCACGCTGTGAGAAGTTGGTCAATTTCCTCTGCAACAATGACATGCACCACACGTGGCTGAAGCAGTCGTCGGACGACCAGGTCCTCATCCAGAAGTGTGACACATGTTTCGTTTTGTCTCACAGCATGTTGCAGAGTGTTTTGGACATGCGTCTGGTTCTGCTGAAGCTGGTAAACGAAGAATGCTGGAAGAACATGGGGCGCCAGATGGATGGGCTCTTCAAGCTCATCTCTTTGTGCGTGGATTCATCTGCAAGTGAGTTTTGTGGCTGCAGGTCCGTCAGCTGAGAGACCTCATGATGCCGCTTGTGAAGGTGTTGCCGGTGGCAGACTCTCCAGGAGGTCAGGCAAGGGAGATGTATGAGGCTCTGCTGGACTGCACCTCTGAGTTGAGGATGCTGTCAACAAGCCGGGACAGGAAGACGGCTAGGGTGGGCAATGCGCAGGCTAAGCATGCAATGCAATGTCTTGTGAAGCGGTGGAAGGACGACATGAGCTATCCCCTATATGCTACTTTCCAAAGAGTGCATCCCTTGCATTTTGGAATTGACCTTGGGGTGGATATCAAGATGGTTCAGGTGTGGGCTGCAGTGGTTGAGGCACAGGTACCTGAGAAGAAACGGGACAAGCTACAAAGCCAGCTTCTAGCTTGGCCGTGTGACATCCGAGGTCATTTTGCTGACCACAAAATGGCAGAGTGACAAGGCTCGTGCCGCGGTTGCCAAGGTGGTAACAGGAATGCTCAAGCCCTTTGAGTGGGCATCGCTGCACCTTCTCACCTGCCCAGTCTGCGTGAGCTGGCTACCCGGTTGCTCTCTCAGCCCTGCTTGTCGTCAGATGGCGAGCGTATCTTCTCATCACACCAGCTGATTCATACCACTCATTGTAACCGACTGAAAGTGAGAACCTTCGAGATGCTGGTCTGGTGCAATGTCTGCCTGCACCGGCAGTACAAAGCAAGCAAGGGGCGGTGCAAGACACCAAAAGTACTCGGAGAGCATGGATGATGCGGACACAGTGTTAGAAGTTGGAGATGAGGAGGAGGAGAGAATGGAATTTGAGGTCGAACAGAGCTTGGATGAAATAGAACATGAGGAGGAGGTGGTGGTGTAGGGGGAAGAGGAAAAGAAGCAGGAGGAGAATGATGCAGTAGATGAGGAGTAGCAGGAGAAGATCCGTGAAGCACTTGGAGAAAATTCTCCCTCGTTTGCAAGGACTGTTTGCACTCGGGCTGATGTGGAAGCCCTCATTGAGGAGGATGGGCAGATTGCTGGCCGTGGTCATGGCCGTTAGGTGAGGGAAGAAGAAGGGAATGGAGGGGAAGAGGAGGAAGGAGGGGAGCAGGATGTGGGAGAGGAAGGAGAGCACAAGGCTGCAACAGATAAAGGAGAGGAAAAAGGAGCTGGAGATGAAGTTACACATGATGAAAGAGCTGGATAGGAAGGAGAGGGAGGGGAGGGGAATGGGAAAGGAGATGGGGGCGATGGGAATGAGGAGGAAGACGGAGAAGATGAGGAGGGGGCTGAAGATGGTGGAGTTGAAGAGAGGGTGGGAGAGGAAGGCAGGGAGGAGGAGGATGAAGGGGAATGGGTGAATGGATAGGGTTGAGAAGATGCAGAACGAATAAGAAGGAGGTGGAGGAGGAGAGGAGAATGGAGATGGGGAATTTGGAGCAGCAGAAGGAAGGGGAGCATCAGATAAGACTCCTGCCACAAGGGTGGCTCTGCACCAAGATGCAAGGCAGAAAATAATGCTGGCAGTGGAGCAAGATTTGTGACATAAAATGAAAAAAGCCTGAAAGGGAAAGGAGCAGGACTGAGAGCTGGTAGTGCAGCAGACAACATGGCGCACATTGTAGCAGGTGGCAAGGCTGCTGGAAGAGCAGCTACCAAGGCAGCTGCTAGGGCAGCCTCGAAGGGTGCTCGTGGAGCAGCCTCTAAGACTGCTGGTGGAGCAGCCTCCAAGGCTGCTTTTGGACCAGCCTCTAAGGGTTCTAGTGGAGCAGCCTGTAAGGCTACTGGTGGAGCAGCCTCTAAGGCTGCTGGTGGAGCAGCCTCTGAGGCTGCTTGTGGAGCAGCCTAAAAGGATTCTGTTGCGCCAGCAAGCAGGGGGAAGCGGGCCACTGAATCACCTGCTGAAAGGCTTGTGAACAATTGATCCAAGCGTCTCAGGACAGGATGTTAGTGGCAGATATGAGGAAGGAGAATGGAGTGGGGGGGGGGGGGGGGGGGGTGGT
>SZWC01000363.1:79492-93983 GCA_023375785.1 Penium margaritaceum
CACACACACACACACACACACACACACACACACACACACACACACACACACACAAGCCAGATTCTCACATGGAGGAGTTTGAGAGGGTTTGTACCCATTTTGGTTGGAAATGGAAGAAACCAATAGTGTTCATGGTGTACATGGGATGAGGAGGGGGTATTTCCAATATTCACCAACCACCCCTCCCCCTCCCTGTGACAAGAAGGGAGGGAGACTTATTAAATTGCTACCTCCAGTTTTGCTGCATGCTTTTGATTCCAGATGGTGGGGTACATGTGCGAAGTTTGCCTCTCCCCACTTGTCATGTGGGGATTGGTGAAAAGGAGGACTTCGTACCGCCCTCCCCCCCACCCTTACCCAATGGACACATGTAACTCTATTTCAGGAATTTTGAAACACCAATCGCATTCCAAGAGCGAATCCTCAGCATAACTTCTGGGGTTGACTTTTTGTTTTAGCAGCCTCATGCAGACTCCTGTAGCAGAGGGGTCCGGCTGACACACCGGATGAGATGTCATGAATGATGTCTCTTTGGAGCCATCGATTTTGCTTCTTCCTTGAAGTCATTAATTGGTGGTTCACTTTTCTTCATGGAGTTATTGATTACAGCTATATCTTCCACGGTCAGTAATGTTGGTCGCTGGCCGTCAATGGCCTGGAACACCTATTCTGGTGAATAGCACATGTTAGGATGCACGATGAAGATAGTCTTATGCTAAAAAAAAAAAAGAAATCATTTGAAGAGCTATTGAAACAAATAACAGATGTGGCAGCAAGTGCATGCTCAAACTGACATGGAGGGGTTATTCTTTTCAGTTTCCAGAGTAATACGATCACTATTCTTCCTCTTGTGTGGGCAAGCAGGATGGGCAAGCATCACGCACGTAATTTATGCTTGTCCATATGCCTTTTACTTACTAGCCACTCTAACTTTGTTTATTTTTCACTATCAATTTCAGTTTTAGGTCGCTCAACAATCAAAAATCCCCCAAGTCTCCTGGCTTGTTGGACTTATGATGAGCAACAATGTGTGTTAAGTGTTGACATGGTGTGCCCCTTGCCATGAGTGCCGTTGATCTTACTCCCTGGTTCGACCACTCAGGAGTGGTCGAACACCTTATCTGACTTTAGAATTGGATTCCTTGGATTTTTCCATGCACGATCGAGCTTTGAATCGCTCGATTTGAGTGAGTATTCAGAAAGTTAGCCTAGCCCGAAATTCAGGTGTTGGGAAGTTGGAATTTGGTACCCGCCATGGGTGGCAGGATAATCCACCACCAGTGATCCGAGTTCATCCCCAACGACTCCCAAATGTACCAGGGCCATAAAGGAAGCAACTAGAAGACTCTCATTGACCAGGGTGAACTTCTCCTTGACTTATCGGCAATGAAAGGCGCTCCGACGAGTCATCGTCGAAGCGCCTCCCGTTGCCTAGCGAGCAAGGCAAGGTGGGCGGCTCGACCAAGGGTTACTTCGACGACCGTAGCAGGTGCTCTACTACTCCAATTTGGACGTTCTTGGATGCATCAGAAAGCTTAGATCACAGGCTATAAGGATCTGATGTAATCTCGTTATGCTAAATAACAAGAATGTATTTCTATTCAGTTATACTGAATGCGACGTGTTCTGTCCACTCACATCTGTGATCCTTGTACTCCACACTCTTCACCATTGGTGTCGATTGACTGTCCAAACATTGGTCGTATGAACCAGTAAGAGCTAGGCATCCTTGAGGGTGCCTCTACACCCACTAGTGCCAACAAAGGGTTATGGGCCCACGTGCCTAGAAGTACCCTAGCTCTATAAATTTCACGCTACCGCCGTGCGCCATGGCAACGACCGAGCAAGAGAGCATTGGCGCCGTCTCCAATTTTGATGGGAACGGCTTTCCTTTGTGGAGGTTGCAGTTTGAGATCTACCTCAATGACAAAGTTCTGCTTGAGCTGGTCAACAGTAAAGAGACCGCCCCTCCGGATACTGCGACACCGGAGGAAGTGGACAAGTACAAGAAGCGCAACAAGAAGGTGCTTGCATTGTTGGTGTTTGCGCTAGCTCTGCCGTAGCGCGCACTGATTCAAGGATGCACGGAGGCCGCAGAGGCCTGGAAGAAGCTCTGCACCATATATCATTCCACCAACCTTGCTAACAACCTCTTCGTCTTCAAGAGGCTCGTCACCCTCCGAGCCAACCAAGGCAACGATATCATAGAGATCATGCAGCAGATTGAGTGCCTTACTACCGAGTGCGTAGCCACCGGATGGAAGGTCGACCCTCAACTGCAAGCCATGATCCTCCTCCTGGCCTTGCCGGAAAATTGGAGTCCCATGATCACCGTCGTAGACGGCTGGTCCGCTGATGAGCTGAAATAACCGAAGGTGACTGAGTACGTCCGCAATGAATGGATGCGGCGTGGTAGGAGAGAGAGCGGGCCAACGTCAAGTTCGGCCTATGTCGTCCGCCCTCAAGGTGAAGGAGGAGGCAAGAAGGGGAATGGTGCCAAGCAGGGCACCAAGAGAGGTGACACAAATGGAGAGTGCTACAATTGTGGCAAACAGGGCCACAACGCACGCGATTGCTCCAACAAGAAGTCGGACCAGCCTGGGAAAGGCGGGAAGAAGGACACCCAAGCCATGATGGCCAGGGAGTCTACCGACTTGACAGATCCGGACGTCACGGTGATCGACTCCGGATCAGGCCGCCACACACAATGCAACCGGGCGGCATTCGTCACCTACGGCGCCACTGAACGGCGCATGACAGTGGCCAACGACAAGACGGAGTTGGCTGCGGGCGAAGGCAATGTTCGCATTGAGTCAGTACTGAACAGGAAAGTCGTTTCGTGCACCATCTACGACGTGCTCCACATGCCCAACTTTGGGGCAAACCTGCTGTCAGTGAGCCACCTTACCGACAAGGGGCTCGAGGTAATCTTTAACAAGAAAGAGGCCATCATCCTGAAGGAGGGGGATGGCGAGGTGATTGCACGTGGCAAGATGGAGGAGAACCTGTACCTTCTTCGTACCAAGGTTCTTGACAATGCGGCGAGGACTGACGCCGTCAACCTCGTGATGAAGGATGAAGGAAACCTGGACCTTTGGCACCGCCGCCTATGTCACATTGCTTCCTCAATTGTGAGGGACATGGCGAAGAAGGAAGTGTACAGGGTCTTGAGGTCAAGAGCCTCGACGTTGCCAAGAATTCCGTGTGTGAGCTGTGCGTGGTCGGTAAGGCAACACGGCAGCCGTTCCATGGCAAAGGGACGCGTGTATTGGCGATTTGGAGGTGGTCCACACTGACGTGTGCGGACCATTTGAGAGCTCCATCAAGGGCGCTTGCTACATTGTGACCTTCACCAACGATCACAGCCGCCAGCTCTACCTCTACATCATCAAGAGGAAGAGTGATGTCCTGACATGTATGTAGGAGTTTGTGGCGGCAGTGGAGCGGCAAACAGGGTTGAAGGTGAAGGCGTTCCGAAGTGACAACGGTGGCGAGTACGAGGGTTGCTCACTATGGATGAAAAGCAAGGGGATCGTGTGGCAGAAAACTACGTCACACTCTCAGTAACAGAACGGCGTCACCGAGAGGGCAAACGGCACCATCCTCAACATGGTCCGGTCCATGTTGAGCAATGCGTACCTCGCGCAGAGGTATTGGGGCGAGGCGGTACGGACAGCTACGTACATCATGAACCAGACGCCGATGAAGCCGCTAAAAGACGTGGAGTCCAAGGTGTGGAAGATGCCACAAGAAGTGTGGAGCGGGAGGAAGCCAACTGTGGCACACCTCTGCACGGTTGTGGTGGTGTTGGTTGTGTTGCACATGCTGTTGTGCAGGAATGAGAGGGAAGGGCAAGCTGGACCCGCGGACTCGCCGGTGCATCTTTGTCGGGTACGAGAGCGGGAGCAAGGCATACCGGCTCTTTGACCCACGGAGGCAGCAGATCGTGAAGAGTCACAATGTCACGTTCGACAAGGACAGCCGTTGGACGGACAAGGACGCAAGTCTCTCCAAGAGGGGGGAGTGGCTGCCACTCCTCAAGGGGGAGACACTAGAGGAAGCAAAAGAGGGTGACGTCTGAGCGGCTCCAACCGGCGGGAACCATCCACGGGATGGGGATTGAACAGAGTCAGACAATGAGTCCGGAGCGCCGGCAGCAGTGGAGCTGAATGAGGAGGCGGGGAGTGAGCCCGCATCTCCACGGTCCCCAAGAGAGGGGGAGCAGGCCAGCGGTGCGAGTGGCACCGCGAGAGGGCAGCAACAGCAGCAACAGCAGCAGCAGCGGTAGCCTAAATAGCAGCACCCCCGAAGAAGCGGGCGTGCAAGGAGGACGACAAAATGGTACAATGCCACGGAGGGCATCTGGATTGGGTTCTCTTGACCATTCTTTGCGCAATAGGAGCCCGAGACCGTCAAGGAGGCGTTGCAGCGGAAGGATGGAGCTGAGTGGTAGGGAGCTAGAAAATCCGAGCTCGGCTCCCATGAAGAGAACAGCACTTGGCAGTTGATCGACAGGTCGGAAGGCACAAAAATTATCGGCTCCAAGTAGATCTTCAAGAAGAAACTCACCAAAGAGGAGAAGGTGGAGCGGTACAAGGCACAGCTGGTGGCGAAGGGATACGCCCAGTGGAATGGTGAACACTACGAAGAAACCTTCACACTGGTGGTAAAGTTCGCCTCCATCCGCTCCATCCTCTCACTGACCGCGGCGCGCGACTACGAAGTCCACCAAGTAGATGTGAAAACCGCATTCCTCAATGGTGACCTGGACAAGGAGGTCCTCATGGAGGTACTGGAGGGGGTGGATGCACCGCCAAGAAAGGTGTGCCGGCTTCACAATGTGCTATACGGGCTAAAGCAAGCACCACTCATGTGGTACCTAAAAATGGATGGCTTCATGGCCGAGCTTGGCTTCAAGCGCTGCGAGGCGGATTACAGCATGTATGTGCGGATGCAGCCGGGGTTGTACCAGATCGTGGTCCTTTATGTGGATGATCTCATCCTCATATCATCGGGCATGGAGGAGTTGGTGAACCTGAAGCGGCAACTGGGCGGTCGGTTCAAAATGACCGACATGGGCGAGCTCGAGTACTACCTCGACGTCGCCATCAAGAGGGACCGCAAGGCACGCACACTGGAGATGGGGCAGGTAAAGTACGTGCAAGATGTGCTCCGCTGCTACAACATGGAGGAGTGCAACCCCATCGGCAGGCCCATGACCACCACATGTGAGCTCAGCTCGAGCATAGGCCCAAGCACGGACGAGGAGGAGGAGATGGCAGGTCTGCCATACCAGTCCGCGGTGGGGAGCATCATGTACGCCATGGTGGCAACGCGGTCAGACCTGGCCTTCGCGGAGGGCCAAGTGAGCCGTGACATTGCTGACCCCGAGCTGCTGCATTGGCAAGTGGTGAAGCGGATCCTCCGCTATCTCAGGGCAACAAAATAGTCGTGGCTTGTGTTTGAAGGGGGGGCGCGTGACGAATCCCTCGAGTTGGTCGGCTACTCCGATGCCGACTGGAGTACGTACACTGGGGTACGTGTTTGTGCTTGGTGGTGCAACAGTTTCATGGGCAAGCAGGAAGCACGACTGTGCGGCACTGTCCAGCACCAAAGCGGAGTATATCACGCTCGCGGAAGCCGCAAAGGGGGCACTGTGGCTGCGACGGCTGCTAAAGGAGATCGGGGTGCTACAAAAGAAGCCGACGGTACTCAAAGTGGACAACATGAGTGCCATCAACCTCACCCAGAACCCAGTACTGCACAGGAGGACCAAGCACATTGAGATCCGGCATCACTACACGCGGGACTTGGTGGCAAAGGGAGATGCGGCTACTGTGCATTGTTGCACTATGCGCAAGCTCGCCGACGCCATGACAAAGGCACAGCCCAAGGACAGGCACGACGCGAGCTGCATGGAGCTCGGCCTATGCCATGAGGATTAAAAAGTTACAGGTTCCAAGGATAGGGCATCAAGGGTGTGGTGCAAGGGGGAGATAGTTAACATGGTGTGCCCCTTGCCATGAGTGCCGTTGATCGTAATCCCTGGTTTGACCACTCAGGAGTGGTCGAACATCTGATGTGACTTTAGATTTAGATCCCTTGGATTTTTCCATGCAGGGTCGAGCTTTGAGTCGCTTGATTTGAGTGAGTATTCAGAAAGTTAGCCTAGCCCAAAAATTGGGTGTTGGTGGGGTGGAATCTGGTACCCACCATGGGTGGCGGGATAATCCACCACCAGTGATCTGTGTAGCGCGAGGTGTGCCACGTGGCTCGAACGTGGGTCCTGGCCTGTGGGCGACGGATGAGTTGAGGGTCAGAGACTCTCAACTACCGCGGTCTTTGCCCAGTGGGCCAAGCTTCCCGTCCGTTCACTACATTTGGTATCAGAGCACCGGGGTTCGACACCCATTGTGGACACCAGGGACGGGTCCGTTCATGTGTGGGAGGAATGTAGCGCGAGGTGTGCCACGTGGCTCGAACGTGGGTCCTGGCCTGTGGGCAATGGATGGGATGAGTTGAGGGTCAGAGACCCTCAACTTCCACGGTTTTGGCCCAGTGGACCAAGCTTCCCGTCCGTTCTCTACATTTAGTATCAGAGCGTCGGGGTTCAACACCCATTGTGGACACTAAAGGCGGGTCCATTCCTGTGTTGGAGGAATGTAGCGCCAGTGTGCCACGTGGCTTGGACTGGACCTGGTGTAGCGCGAGGTGTGCCACGTGGCTCGAACGTGGGTCCTGGCCTATGGGGTGATGGATGGGATGCGTTGAGGGTCGGAGACCCTCAAATACCGCGGTTTTGGCCCAATGGGCCAAGCTTCCCATCCGTTTGTTACAATTGGTATCAGAGCGTCGAGGTTCGACACTCATTGTGGGCATCGGGAGCGGGTCCATTCCTGTGTGGGAGGAATGTAGCACGAGGTGTGCCACGTGGCTCGAACGTGGGTCCTGGCCTGTGGGGCGACGGATGGGATGAGTTGAGGGTCGGAGACCCTCAACTACCGCGGTTTTAGCCCAGTGGACCAAGCTTCCCGTCCGTTCGCTACAATCCAAGTTCGTCCCCAACGACCTCCAAATGTACCAGGGTCATAAAGGAAGCAACGAGAAGACTCTTCTTGACCAGGATGAACTTTTCTTTGACTTTTCGGCAAGGAAACACGCTCCGACGAGTCATCGTCAAAGCGCCTCCAATTGCCTAGCTAGCAAGGCAAGGTGGGCGGCTCCACCAAGGGTTACTTCGACGGCCGTAGCAGGGGCTCTACTGCTCCAATTTGGGCGTGCTTGGATGCGTTGGAAAGCTTAGATCACATGCTATAAGGATCTGATGTAATCTCACTATTCTAACTAACAAAAATGTGTTTTGATTCAGTTCTACTGAATGCGACGTATTCTGCCCACTCACATCCGTGATCCTTGTACTCCATGTTGGTGTATGGGCTTTGAGCTATCATGTAGCCTTGTTTAGTGAGAGCCTCCTAGATTGAGCTGATGGTCCTCCAGTGGCTACATTGCTTCTTCCGTGACATGTATGGTGCATGCTAGCAGCTCAGTTTACCCATACGTGCTTAGAAGAGTTTTCTCGGTGGTCGAGACCTGGGTACTTGGTGGTTTGTGCCAGTACACCGGGAGACCTCATAGAAGTTCACTGCATAGTTCCTGACTGGTGATGCACTCTTTCCATGGTCGAGACCCGGGTACCTGGTGGTCTGTACCGGTACCTCGGGAGACCCAGCAGTGAGTTGTCTAGTCTTGTTGGCCCCTTGTCAGATGTGTGTAGTTTGCATGTGGCTGAGACCCGGACGCTCGGTTACATGTTCCGGCGTCTCGGGAGGCCTAAACTTGCCTAGCTTGGCTAGACCGTGATGCTAGTGTGTCACCATATAGTCTTGTTGTGTTTGGGGTATATTTGATATTTTCCTGTCGGTCGAGACCCGGGCACACGGTTGACAGTTCCGGTGCCTCGGGAGACCTCTAGTTTGTGGTTTCATGTTCTGGGACATGTGTACCCCCGTCCGTGCCTTTTGGTGTGGTGGGGATGACGGGGCCTGGTGGGCTAGCCGCCAGTCCCCAGTACAAAAGCTCAATGTAGGGCTCATTGTACTTCTCTCCTTGATTCTTAGATCAGTCGTTCCAGACTTAGCCAAGTCTTGGCGCTGTGTTTCTCCCGCTCACCACCAGAGCTCATGTCTCATCCAGCATGGGCCTGTATAGACTCATTTTAGCATGGTATCAGAGCACAGGGGAGCCGCGTGAGCAACAAAGCAGCAGATAACATTTGGAACGGAGCAAGGGTGCGCCATGTGGCGCAACGCCGACGGAAGCTTGCGAGATCCGCAAGCATGTCAGCGACAGCAACAAAGACGGCTCCAAAGTAACCATTAGAATTATGGTGCATTGATAGTCTACCGGGTGCTACTGTGGTTGCTGTATGGGCGATGGAAGCAGCAGCACCCATTGCGGATGTGCGGCAACAACGGCTGTGCAACGAGCCGACCAGCCGGCCACCAGCCAGGGGACTGTGAGTGGCCTAGCTGCCGGCCAAGCAGCGTGACAGCAGGGTGCAACCAAGGTGGCGGTCAAGAAGCAATAGCCACAGGTAGCGAGCAGCAGCAGCCATGGCAGCAACAACAGCATGGCAACCGCGTGCAAACATCTTGTAACAGCATCCCACAACAGCAGCGTGCTGCAGCAGCGCAGAGCAGCAGCCTTCGCTGCACTCGCATTGCACTATAGGTGTCAATTGCGTAGTTAGCGCAATCCCCGTGAGAGCTGCAGCACACAGCAGCAACAGCGGAAACAACGTCAGCAAGCAGCAGCGGCGGCAGCGAGCAAGAGCAGCTGCTGCATTGCGAGGTCGCATCAGCTCTTGCTGTGCGCAAAGCATTGTGTTTTCCCGCGGCGTCTACAGCACGCAGCAGCAGCAGGCAGCAGCGCGAGCAGCAAGCAGCAGCAATCGCATTACGCAGCTTGCGCGCTTACTGGAAGTTATTGCTGGCGACAGCAGCAGCAGCAGCAGCAGCGACGTTGCGACTGCCGCAGCCGCCGACGCTCCGCTGATCCGCTCCCTCTCTTGCTCTCATTCGTTCGCTCTCTCCCTCATTCGCTCTCTCGATCAGGCACAATCGTGCTGACGTCACCGTCGGCACCTCGCCGTGGCGAGACCCACCCACGACTTTCGCGTGGGTGCGAAGTCACCCACGCGATCGTGGGTGGTTACGTGTTGTCATCGGTCCCTCTCGCCGGACTTGACCCGGCCACACCAACCAAAAACAGAACAGGGGCGATCGAGGAAATTGCAGATCTCGGTCAACCCGGGGGTATTTCTGTAACCTCTTCTATAGAATAACACACTGGTTTCTTGTACTTATCTTTCTCCTGTCCTTTCTAATTAGGAGGGGGGATTTTTCCCATACGATTTTCCTTTTCTTTTCCCTCTCTTAGCTCGAGCACATCTACCGGGCACTACAACCTCTTTCATTCTTACTTCCTAGTTCCCGACCCGGGCGCTTACCCCGCATCCTTGGATTTACTAGAAACAATTATAGCACCTCTCACCCCCATCACATCTCATCATTCCTCTCGGCACGATGTTGCCATGGCCGGGGCCACCTCCTAGCCCTTACCTCACACAGGGATTTTCTCCCTCGCCCACTGATAGTGCTCTGCGCTCTCACCCTCTTCATCCGCGACCCTCAGACCCACTGAGGCCGCCGCCGGGACCACCACCACGTGGTCACCCCGGCCATGTGCTCTCGTGGTCATTTTCTCCACCGCTGGGACACAGTCACTCCCACCACAGGTTGCCTTCTGGCATGGTGCTTCTGCCATCGGTACCACCACCTCATGGTGGTTCTGGTCAGTCACTCCTATGGTCGGTCTCTTCACCACCAGGAGAGAGTATTTTCCTCGCTCCGTCGTTTCACCAGCCTACCAGTGCATTGACGCGGACACCACCCTCTCATGGGTACAAAGGACAGCCTCCTCTGTGGTCAGCTTCTGCTCTGACCGGATCCAGCGCTCTACACTCCTCCGCGTGTCATCAGCCTGGCGGCTTGGTGTCCGGACCACCTCCACCCTCTGGTCAGCCTTCTCCATGGTCCTTCTCATCACCACCAAGCGAGGGCGTTCTTCACGCTCATCCACATCCTCCTTTGCCATCAGGGGTTGATCTGTGGCCGCCAGCACCACCTCTTAGTGATGCTGCTCTCCAACCGCTCCCGTGGTCGGTCGTTCCGCCGCCGGGACGCGGCATTCTCCATTCTCACCACCATGACTCTCAGAGTGGCCCTCTTCTTCCACGACAGGATCCAGCCCTTTGTGGGTTTGCCTGCCACTTCTGTGGCGACAGACGCCACGGTTGGCGCCAGTGTCACCTGCGTCCCAGTGGGTGGCATCCACCCTGGCTCCCGCCTCGTGAGTTCCCTCACACACCACAGCAGACAGACCTACCTCATTCGTCCGTTCACCACACCGGCGCTATTGCTGTCCTGTACACCGAGCTCCAGAGTCTACGACAGATGATGCAGCAGATCAGGGACCATCTCTTCACCCATCAGGTTGACTCTTCGTATACACCATTGTCCTCATCTTCCTCATCTTCTTCTGAGGGACCTTCCCCGGCTGCACTGGACCTTCCGTCTCAGTCTGCAGCTATTCTCTCCATCCTCCGCTCCACTGGTGTCATGCCACCTCCCAGTCAGCCTCCAGCTCGTCAACGTCGTCGTCGCCGAGCGCATCCTGTTCGTCTCGTCTCTAGCACGTCTTCATCTCTACTGGCTTCTGTGGTTGCACCGGTTGAGGGGGGGTGTGTGCATCCGTCCACTTCGACATCGACTATGTCAGTGAGCATCGAGGATGGAGTAGGAGCACCTAGCACTGCACCTGTTGGAGCAGGTCTATCAACAGTAGCAGCATCAGACACATCCACACATTCTACTTCCACGATTCTCGCATCCTGTACAGTATCAGCAGCATCGGCTGGTACAGGTGCACTTGCTGCACCAGCTGCCCCACCTGTTGCCTTGCCAGCAGTAGCGTCCTCTATAGCTTCTACATCTTTAGCAGCAGTAGTAGCATCAGAAACATCCACACAGTCTACTTCCACGCTTCCCGCATCCTCTACAGTATCAGTTACATCGGCTGGTACAGCTGCACTTGCTGCACCAGCTGCTCCACCTGTTGCCTCGCCAGCTGTAGCGTCCTCTACAGCTTCTACATCTTTAGCAGCAGTAGCAGCATCAGAAACATCCACACACTCTACTTCCACACTTCCCGCATCCTCTACAGTATCAGCTGCATCGGCCGGTACAACTGCACTTGCTGCACCAGCTACCCCACCTGTTGCCTCGCCAGCAACACTGTCCTCTATAGCTTCTACATCTTTAGCAGCACTAGCAGCATCAGACACATCCACACAGTCTACTTCCACGCTTCCCGCATCCTCTACAGTATCAGCTGCATTGGCTGGTACAACTGCACTTGCTGCACCACCTGCCCCACCTGTTGCCTCGCCAGCAGCAGCGTCCTCTGCAGCTTCTACATCTTTAGCAGTAGTAGCAACATCGAACACATCCGCACAGTCTACTTCCACGCTTCCCGCATCCTCTACAGTATCAGCTGCATTAGCTGGTACAGCTGCACTTGCTGTACCAGCTGCCCCACCTGTTGCCTCACCAGTAGTAGCGTCCTCTACAGCTTCTACATCTTTAGCAGCAGTAGCAGCATCAGACACATCCACAGCTGCATCGGCATCAGCCTCTCCTACAGCACCTGCTTTGCTTACAGTACCAGCTGCATCAGCTGTGACAGCTGCTCCATCTTCCACTGTCGTCGTGTTATCTTCCTCCTCTACGTTGGCTGCACCAGCCATATCTAGTGCCTCAGCACGACTTTCATCTTCCACATCAGCTCCATCTTCTACATCAGCGACACACTCTGAGACCGCAGGAGCATCTACTGTATCGACATCATCTACTGCACCTGCAGCACCAGTTGCATCCACTACGTCAGCAGCCACATCGGCTGCCTCACCTGTATCAACGGCATCAGCTGTGTCTGCTGTTCCCTCAGTTGTCAGTGATCGTGCAGCAGCTGATAGAGACACCATTCTGACGTCTGAGATCTTGGGGGGGGCATTGGAGTCTTGCCCACCTATGGTAGTGACTGTAGGGTCAGTTCCCTTCACCAGGCCGGCAGCACCCAGTCATTCCTGTCTGAGATGCCGAGTTGAGGAGGACGAGATGCGCTCCCAGATCAATGCCCAGGAGACTTACGTCGCTACCATTCGAGAGACATTGTCCGGCGATGCCCCTCCACCACAGGATGCTCCCGGCGACATCTTCACTGGGTACATGGAGAGGGGCGATTACATCCAGATATCTAGAGAGTGTGAGTTGAGGGATGCAGAGGAGTGGTTGCATGCACTAGAGGATGCACTGGCAGAGATGCTTAGAGAGGGTTGTAGTGGACACAGTCCAGACGGCTCTAAGTCCAGTTCCACAGCACCTTCAGAGAGCGACTCACAGGATGGGGATCCTGAGGTAGTGAGCAGTGATGACATCCCGAACAGCCTTGGGACAGCCTTCAGCTCACCCCCATCCTCCTTCTCTGTACCTGGTCCATCCCTCTTCATCTCCGATTCCTGCACTCCTACCTCAGAGGTTGTCTCGCATCTACTTCCCTTTGATGATCCTCAGTCCCTGGACATTTTGAGACACATTGCTTCAGGAGACATGGCACCTGCATCCACTCAGCTTCGAGTAGCAGAGATGGAGGTGGTTGTGCTCCGTAGCATGGTAGACTCCTTGTCCACCACCTACAGTGAGGTGATGGCGGTGCTCGAGGATGTAGGGTTTGAGCTTCGTACAGTCACTCAGGAGGACCATGTCGATCTGCGTCTTCGTGCTTCTCGTCTCCAGGGTGAGATTGTCACTGTGCAGGGGTACCTGCGGTCGTTGGAGTGTTCAGCTTCTATACCACCTACAGTGACGAGCTCTCCACACACAGACCCTGTAAACCGGGCGCGGTGTGCTAGCCTCAACCGGATGGTGTAGGCACCAACCGGCGGCAACGGCGACCGAAGGGAGGCCGGTGCACACCTTCCCGGGGTTGCGGAAGCGTAGGGTTGTCTTGGGGGAGCACGGGAACACGTGTGGCACAGTGGGAGTAAACTGTACTTCTTGTTCAAGTGTCAACATACAAGACTATATGTACATGATGACACATCCTAGGCGACCCGAGGTCGCCGAGCCGTGCGCGGCTCCGTAAGGGCTTGGGATGAGCGTTATTGCCTTAGAACCACGTAGCTCATCTTCCCAGATCTCCAATGCACCAAGAATTGCATCATTCCATGGAGGAACGGCCGAGATATGGCCGTTTCCGTGAACCATGGCAATCTGCCGCTGGCAGCACCACTAGCGGAGGTGACGGCCGCCCGAAGCGCCCTTTCTGGCAATAACACCTCGGGGCGCCATTCCGAAGCGCCCTTGGCCCTCAATGATCCTTCATTCATTGAATAACCGGACCCCAAGGCGCGCTTCGGCCTTGTTGGGTCTTCCGAGGGTCGAGCCTTGGTCCTTGGGGATGAATTCCCGTCACCTGTTTTCCCCTCGGCCGGTCCAACCTTTGGCCGGGCGTAACTTCCTCAATTCTTGATGGATCGACCCCGTTCTTGGGTCCATCTCACACGGTTTTTCCTTTAGATTCCAAATCCACAGTCAGATTACACATTCAAGGAAGCCTCAAGCCTTCATCAGTGCCGTTGGCACTGTCCGGCTTACACTACCCCCCCCCCCCTTTAGGAGCGAGCCGTCCCGGTTCGCTCTTGATACTCCCGGAGGATGGCATTCACCCCGCCAACGTTGAAGTTGCGGGCAGGCTCCCATGAGTTGTGGGCCGCATCGTAGCCCTCCCACTTGACTAGGTACTCCCAGCCACGGCCACGGCGACGGTGGTCAAGGATGGCCTCCACCTCAAACTCTTGCTCGCCCTCGATCACCACCGGAGGGGGAGGCTCAGAGCTGCGGCCAGGAAAATGCTCGGCCGGATCATGGTAGAGCTTGAGTTTGGAGATGTGGAACACGTCGTGGACTGGCATGGAAGGCGGGAGAGCCAACCGCGCTACCACGGGTGTCCGCATTTCGAGCACCTCGAACGGACCAAGTCACCGGGGTTTCAACTTGTCCGACCGGACCCCACGAAGCTTGACGTGCGCGCTGTGGAGAAGCACACGGTCACCGACCTTGAGCGTTGCATCTGCGCGTCGGCGGTCCGCTTGTACTTTCTGCTGCTCTTGCGCCTTCTTCAATGCATGCCGCGTCGCCGCCCAAATCTGCTTGAAGTCACGTGCGGTAGACTCCACCGCGGGCAGGTTGCTTGCGACGTGCAAACTGAGGGGCGTGGCGGGTACTGTCCCGTTCACCACCTCAAATGGCGCCTTGCCGGTGGAGGCGGACGTGGCGGAGTTGTACGCCAGTTCAGCGACCGGCAACCG